>JAPMOB010050745.1:0-30323 GCA_029875015.1 Lepomis gibbosus | reverse complement strand
CCCCAATTCAAGCTACAAGAAAAAAAGGTTGATAAGAAATCGGATAAGCAATGTGATGACCTTTAAGTGGGAATGTTCAATCGTGCCCGCCCTCCCTCTTTTCAATTTTCTCTCCCAGATACCGTGGCCTTGTGAACTCTCTTTGATTCAGTGGAAGAAATTGATTAAACTAAAGTTCATTTCAACAAATTGATTGAGTGGTAACACGCCAAGTGCAGTAATCAAGAATAGTAAAAAGGGATTTTTATTGTGAGAACTTAGAACATAGTGTGCCAAGGAGACATTTTATGGGCCCTTTTCACAAAAGTCTCTTAATCTGTGCTGCAGCCCTTCCAATTAAGGATGAGGGTTGATCTGGATGCAGATACTGGCCAAGGTCACTTGCCTGTTTGATGTATCTGTGAGAAGAGTTTTATTAGAGCCAGTTACTCCATCACTGAAGAAAAACAAGCTGACACAGGTCTGACCACTGCTGAATACATAGATGTTTCTCTCTGATAATTCTTTTTTATGACACAAAGTATACGTGAGTAGCATTTAGCTTAAGCGATGAACAAGCCTCTTTGCTCAAGGTAAAATAGCATTTCTTGTATAAAAGAAAATGCAGTCTCTAAAACTGTGCACATCATCCACAACAGTGAAGGACATATACTAGGTAATAAAATTCAGGGTTAGGTCATCCATCCAGACATTGAAAATAAAGTGCCTGCCAGCTTGTGTGTGTGAAATGGATGGTGCAAAGTTTATTTTGAATTTAATGTTTGTTTTGTAGTGAATAATATGGTAGTGAATAAAGCCTGACTGATACCTCTACATGACCAATAATATTGCTCAATAGCTTATCAGATATATATGGTATCAGTATGTATGTCAGTCAGTAAGTCACAAGCGTTTGAAACACAGAAATGCTGAATGATTGTGGTAGTTTAAAAACACTGTCACCATTACATATCTTGGTCACAATTCTTTACAGCTTGCATTCATTTTCGGACGCTTTGGGGGCAATGGAACAAGCTAAGCATGGACATACTTGACAACATGTTAGCAAACTACACTTTATATATAGATACAGAGCAGCATTATTAATTTGAAGTCATTTTCAAAGTCAACTATTCTCTCTCTTTTAGCACTGTTTTGGTCTCCACCAACACCTAAAGGAAATATCTGGCTCTTTAGCTGCTAAATGCTGTTCTGTGGTTCACCAGCTAGTTGTTAACTTTGTCTTTTTATCACTAGGTCCTAGGCAGGTAGCATAGAGAGGGTTTATCAAAGCTGTTTTGCTGGAAACTGCTGCCTACTCCAGCTAGAAACGAGGCTGATGAGATCGGAGTTGTGTGATAAGTCTCTGTGAGTTTCAAGTTACACGTAGTAATTTCATCTGTTGGTAATAAAAATAAATTGATTAGTGCAGCTTTAATAACTAAATCCTTTTTATACTAACAAAAAATATCGGCTGATATGTCACACATATTTCTTTATCTCTCGAAGTGTGGTCGGAATGAAATATGACTTTACTCATGTAGCTACTCTATCTACAGCCTTTGTATGTTGAGAATGATTTTTGGTATCATTTTAGGGCATAGCCCCTGTATATTCTGATGTTATTTAACAGTTATGCAGTGTTCTCCTTCTTGGCATCTTTTCTGTTTTTTTTTACCTCCTTTAGACTTTTATGCATCATTTCCCTAGATGCACTCTAAATAGCTGATTGAAGTGAAGGTTAACGCCATTGTTATGTTTCATAGCTTAAAACTCCCATAAACCCCCTGCTGCTAGAATTATTTGTGCAGTTTTGGAGTGTTTATGTTACACGGAGAAGATGGAATTTGGCAGAAAATGTAGACTAAGAAGGGCCGACAGAGGGAGGATATGAGGGCTGACTGAGTGAGAGAGAAATGGGCCAAGAGCGAAAAAGAATAAGAGTTGTAAGCGCCTTCGACATTGACATTTTCAGCTCGGCGGGAGTTTGTTCGTGGCTGTTTATTTGGTCTGGGCAGCAATAATTCAGCTGGCAGGCGACACACCGCTCCTGTTATTGATAAGAGATTACATCTCTACATTGTTTCCATTTCTGCCAATATATTGAAACAATCAATATTTACATGCCCCTCTTGGTTAAACTAGTCAAAACCATATGTTGTCTCATTGGCCTGCTTCCATTCAACCATCACTGAGCACGCTGTGAGAAGACGGAGAGTGCAGGGAGAGTGTGGGACCATATAATAACGGGTGTAGGAATGCCAAATTCCTGGCTATTATAAGTGTTTACTGGCCAGGTCTCCATGAGCTGTTTCCTACATGCTGGGACAGTAAGTTTGTGTGTGTGTGTGTGTGTGTGTGTGTGTGTGTGTGTGTGTGTGTGTGTGTGTATGATCCCACAGTCTGTGCAAATTTGCTTACGCTGGTGCATGCGTGCGCTATGCACGTGCTTGTTAGTGTGTTCATGTGTGCATACAAGGGGTTAGGATGAGTGCATGCAACCAGTTAACCATGCGGCTGTTATCTTTAGTGTGAGTTTGGATCAGCATCAGGTGATGAATGTTTGACAAGCTCCATTCACTTTTCTGAACTACAACTGAGTGTATGTGTGCAAGCTTGTGTGTGTGGAGGGAGTACAGCCAAGCCTTCCCTGTTCTGTCTCACATCAGCCTCAGTTATAGTCGTAAGAAAATTATTGTTGACATAGAGATGCGCAATAGGCTTCAATTCACGTCTTGTTCTGTTCAGTAAAGCCACACACATATTTTTCTGCTCTCCTGAGGTTTCCTCACACTCATGCACTGCAGTTCCCCTATCCATATTGTGCGTCAATGCTATAGTATGTTTCTGTTCAATGAAATTCAGTCACACAGTCAACTGCTTTCCCCCTACCTATCGAAGAGAACACATGGATGTGGACTTTTCCCAGTCAATTCAGTGACCAAATCTGCTTCAGCTAAAAATAGTCTGAGCTGGTAGCACTGATAGGACACATACTTCACAAAATAGCTGTTGTTACTGCCTGCTAAATGCAGCTAGAGCAGTTCATTGTCCCAGGTTTAGCCTTAACAGAATATTTACACCTTGCACATAGATAGATGGTCTTGCATGACCACAGTGGTGAGTCATCACTGCTATATGTTAGACCGTTAAAGGAATAGTTTGACTTTAGAGATTTAGATAAGAGGAAAATTTGA
Source organism: Lepomis gibbosus (assembly GCA_029875015.1). NCBI lineage: Eukaryota > Metazoa > Chordata > Actinopteri > Centrarchiformes > Centrarchidae > Lepomis > Lepomis gibbosus. The sequence goes on along the minus strand of JAPMOB010050745.1, from coordinate 27,147 downwards.
TTCACTGCGCCCGGCCAAGAAAAATAGTCCTGCACAGTACAACCACAACTTGTCGTGCTTTCAGTCTGTATGCTAAGCTAAGATAACTGTCTCTTGGCTGTAACTTCATATTTGTTGTACAGACATGAAAGTGGTATCGATCTTCTCTTCTAACTCCTGGCACGAAAGCAAATAAGCACATTTCCTTAAATGTCAAACTATGTTGAATGTAAGTTATTTAAGGCTTTGCTGAATGTACAGTGTTGATGTTGGAAAAGACTTGAAATTTTTTCTTTGATGTCCTTTTTGGGAAGTGTTTATTTTTGCCATTTCACTCTGTCTCCTCCTTTTCTTTCTTGTCACACTCCATCTCCTCCTCTTATTCATTCTTTGTCATCTCCCCTGGGTGTCACTGTCTTTCCTCGCCTTCTCCCTATCTTTCTGCTCTCCCGCTTTCTCCCCTTGCCCCATCCTTCTCCTCATCTTCTTCCTCTCTCTTCTCTTTTTCAGCCCTTTGTTCTATTTATTCTTCTCTTTATTCTCACTCTCTTCCTTCTCTCTTTAATCCAAAACCTCCTCCTCCTCTTACTTTCACATCTTCTGTCTCTTCTTCCGCTTGCTTCTCACTTTTGATCTTGTTCTTCTTACATTTTCAAATCCACGTCCTTCTCCTCTGCCTTCTCCCGCTCCTCGTCTCTCTCCCCCTTTCTCCCTCCGCCATACTCCTCTTCCTCCACTTGACTCTTGACATGTGTTCTGGCCCCTCCCCACTGAGAGACCAGGAAGGGCAGAGGAAATAAACACCCATCCTCCGTGAATGACCCATGCCAAACAATCCCCGCCCCGGGTGAATGGACCACTCCAAACATGGCCCGGTACTGCATCGTAAACCTTCAGTTCTGACAGGAAAGGAGAGGGAGACACAGATAAAGGGAGATAGGGAGGGAGAGGCTGAGCCACGTATGTCAGCTTCTAGCACACCACCATCAGCTTGGATAGAAGTTAAGCTAAATTTGCGTATTTTTTAAAGCCCAATTTTACTTTCACCCTCCACAAGTACAAGTGTACACTTAATTAATGTTTTATAAGCACGCTACTCTGTCTCATTCATCTCTGAATAAGAATAAATGTGGTCTAGGGGAATTCTATCACAGCTAGCATTGGGTATTCTTGGATTAGACCCAGCAGAGCGCAGGGTGGGGTAGAGAGACAGACGGGGTACGTTGTGGTTCTTTGGGCTGGCAGTAGGAAGGGAAATAGTCCAGGGAGGCCAGCGTGGGAATGGGTCAGCATTTCTGACAGCATAAGCATAGCCCCCACCCTCTCCATCCCGTCCTTCTCTCCCCTCCCCTCTGTTCACAGCAGCTTTTCTTTTCTATCTCCCTCTCTGCTCTCCTCCCTCCCTTCCCTCCGTCCCTCTTGAGGAGGGGTGAAGAAGTCTTTTCTCATGGGCTTTTCCCAAATTGTTTTCACTGACATCTCTGAGATATTTCGCTGTAAAGAAAATATTTGGACATATTTCTCCCTAATAGGCTCGCTGATGGCGACGCTTTGTGTGTCTGTGCGGTCCGCGTCGAGAGTTGCTTAGTGAGTGCAGGAGCCTGCTTTACTGTACTATGCAGCATGTGAAGAAAAAAAGAGGACTGCACATGTCTAACAGGACTTGTAATTTCCTTTTTAGCTGCATCATAGGTGTCACATTTAAAACTAAATGTGTAGGGTCCATATTAGCTGTCAGTCAAAAGTGTGATTTCCTTACATTCTGTACTTGGCCACCCAAGAAAAGGGCATCTGTTGCATACTATGTTCTGACAGACACCCATACCTGAAGTTTATAACTGCAGCTGCACATCATTCTGTGCAGGATAAAATCAGCAGATTACTCGTTTTTCCATTATAGTGCACGCCCTTTCCTTTCCCGTTTTTCATTTCCCACTCTTTATCCTAACTCTCTATTTCACTTGCTGTTTTTTTTACCCTCCTTTTTTCTGTCCCTACCCCCCTGTCCACCCCTCCCCATATTTCTATGGCAGTATGCTGATAGAGTTTGGGGCCTAAGTAAGGAAAGAGATATGAAATCAGGGCTTTGGTTGTGAATGCGGCTCTAGCCAAGGCCGTGATTGACAGGAATGCTAATTCAGCTTTTAGGAGTTTGTTCTTCTCTCCTACTGAGGAATCTTTAACCCTGAGATTGTCATCGGTACCGCCACCAAGGACTCTTTTGTTCCATTTTTAGTTGTTGTCGTTTTCCTCTTTCTCATGACATTTGGTGCTGTTTCTGGGATGGTGCAGTCCTTCGGGAGTTAAGCCAGTTGTTTCGCTTTTTTTCCTTCTTCACAGAAACAACATAACACTCTGGCATTTTAAATAGGAGTTAATATAGTTTCTGCTGCAGGGGAGCTCAGTTGACGTTGACGGAATATATGAATGTGATTGAAAAATATTTGTGAAAAAAGTATTTATTTAAAGCAAGACTATGTAACTTTTAAAACACATTCTTCCTCTTACAAATAAATGTTCTCAAGTAATATGTTCACTTCTATATTCAGGGTCATTAGTTCATTGTGGCTAATGTTTGCAAACTTAAGATAGATTTTGTTCTTATTCAGTTTCCTGCCTTCATGGATTTTATTCTTCTTGCGCTTTGTTATGCTACATTTTGGCAAACACCATTACATATTGTCAATGTAACTAGTGGCCACAGTGGCTTGTCTTCAGCAAAAGCTGCTTAGGCTAGCTTTAAGGCTGAAAAGACTTATTTTCTAGCCCTAAAGATGCACATATGTAAAGCATTGCCTGACGTCACTGATGTCACCGTCCCATAGTTCCAGTTTGGGCGTTAACAGATTAATCTGTTCTGATATGACAACATTTCTCATCTGAGAGAAAAAAATGGGAGGCGTTGGGGAACAGGGAAAGGGAAGGAAAAGAAAGAAAGAAGGAAAATGTTGTTCACAAGCTGTAAAACTTAACATAAACCCAGGCAGCTTTAGCTCGGCTCACCACACATGTTGCAATTAACATGCAATAGCACGCTTCGCTGGCAGACCTCAAAGGCTGCGCTGTGATGTTAGGTAGCTAGGCATGTGGTAAGCAGTGGGAGTGTAAAGGTCAGTCGGGGCAACACAGATCAAGCATGGAGCTGAGTTCATAGATGTCAGGTGGCCAGAAACACAGCAGTTTGGGAGCTGATTTAGAAGAATTCTGTCTCTGGTACTGTTGCACTGTTAGATATCCTCAATTTATGGTGCTTTAATGTGTAATACAGTATCAAATATACTTTACTTTTTGGGTGTAGCCTCTTTCCTTAAACCTGTCTACTACTATTTCAGTCAGATATTCTGAATTTGCCAGATTGACTTTGGACCAGACCCAGAAGAAAGGCCTCAACTTGTTGCTTTCAATCAAATTTAAGCACATAAATATACAGTAGCTCATGAGATTATGAACAATAGAGTTGTGTTGATGATCGCAGCCGCACCCTTTACTTAACACACTGCATATAAAGACATGCATAATACACTGCATGTCTACTTTGGATTTTGCACTATTCAGGATATGGGTGGTTTGTAGATGTTGGCATTGTTTTGTTTTTATAATGGATTTATCTATGTTAAAAGCAATGCACGATGGAGAGACTAGAAGGAAGAAATTCTAATTTTAAAAAAAGACATTTTTACATATGATATTTTAGACATTAACGTACATAATCTTGGTTCATCTACTTTATGCTTGACCAGTTGTGCATAGTAGTATGAAAGAAACAACACCGAAAGGGGAACTGTTTCACGCTGTTGATATATTAAGGGGTGGGTTTTTTTTCTAATTATACACACGCATGCATTCTTAGGTTGTAAAAAATAAATAAAGTTAAAGTGATATTTGTGTTATCATAGATGTATTGTCAAATCTGAGCTTGTATCAAGAATTTTATTAAAACAAGGAGCAGGATCCAAGAGGCTATATCTTAAAGCCACCTCCACCTATTTTTAGCAGAAAAAGATTGAACCACAGTTTGCTTACTTCTCTTTAAGGAAAAAAATGACATTTTAAAAAATACACTTTTTCTTTTCTTGTTGAGAGTTAGATGAGAAGATTCATACTACTGCCATACCTATCCACTACACAGGATACAGGTACAGCCAGCACCTGGTTAGCTTAGCATCAAACATACAAGCTGAATAAACCAACATACGAAGTGTTAATTAATGGGTTTTAGAGGTGCTGGTAGTCACTTTTGTTTTTGTTTTGTTTTTTCAGAAGAATTTGCAAGAAAGTGATAAAGTGTATTTCTTTTTAACTGGGACGGTGATATTCAAAAACTAAGCTTGTGTCTAGAATTGTATTAAAACAAGAAGCAGAATCTTTCAAACAAAGCTCGCTCTGCCTATTTCAGCACAAACTACTGCTTAAAGTAGTTTTGACACAAGAGATTTTTTAACTTCAGATTGTTAACTAAAGAAATATGGGATTTATATGCTTAATGTGGTGTTAAATTCCTTGTACAAATATAAACTTTTAAGGCTAGTGGTTATTTTCAAGTGCACAAAGTCTCATACCCACACACCTCTCCAGTTTGCTCTGTTCCAACGCTTACCAGACTACCGTACGCACTGTTTCTCTGGCTCTCTCTTATCCCCAGCCAAGCCATGTCTCCAGACTGAGTTTTTATCAGCTTGCGAAAGCTGCAGCCATGATAAGAAGTATTGGTTGTTGCACAGCTGACAGGTCAGCTTGATAGGAGCAGGGGGGGGGGGTGTCTCCCAGGTTTGGTCACTATGATGATTACAGTCCAATTTAAAGAATCGTTCCCTTTGTAGTTTCTAACTGTGAAACTAAGTGGAGCAAAAGGGGAAAAAGGTGACAGGTTGAAAGTCAAAAAAATCTCTCTTTGTTCCCTCACTCTTTATTTCTCTCTTCTGTTGTCTCCTACAGGTTGGCGAGGAATGATGATGATGATGAGGAGGCGGCCCGTGAGAGGAGGCGCAGGGCACGCCAGGAGAGGCTGATGAGCAGGGAGATTGAGGAGCCTAGCGGACCGCCAGACAGTCTGGTCATGACCAACAGCCACAGGTGACACACGTATTACAACACAGGCGCCATCTGTGACTAATATATAGTCTGCAGGAAAGAGGGAGAAAAAAAACTGTCAGTGTCATACCCTGTCATACCAAAATGAATGGTAATTTTTGAAACACTGTCGTTTTCAGACAGAAATAGACAAGCTGTTGAATTTCTAGCTGGCAACTGTCAATTTTACTGGCTGGAATAACTATTTCTGTCTAATTCTATTAGCTGTAGCTAGCTACCAAACATTAGCTCCCTAACTTGTTTGAAAACTCTTGCTAATGTTTTAAAATTAGAAAGAGATTTTAAATGTCCACTTAATGGCTACACTTGTGATATTGGGCCAAAAGACTTAATCATACTGTTATTGTGCTCTAATATGACCCTGTTTGGCTCCTTAGATTAGGTACATGGTCAAGTTTTCACTTTTAACGTTATAATAGAAAAGGCTTTTGGGGTGAAGACTAACTAATCAACGTGTTTGGTAAATGAAACACCACAGGTATCTAGGGAAACGTTGTCTGGGGTTGCTGGAGTGTACAGTAAACTAAAAAAGAGCAGGACAGATGCTAACATTCATACTCTTAAAACTCAGGACCAGCATCCACACACTGAGGAAATGTGGTCTTTTTCTCAACCCCAGAAAATAATGATGTTAGTTAATGATTGGGAGGAACACTCGTTAACTACTGTAGGTAGTTAGCTGGACATGAATGCTAACATTTGCAGCTTACACTAGAGCAGACACACTGTTTAATCCATTCCTCACACTTTTGCTCTTGTGTTTTTGGTTTTGTAAAAGTACAAAAAAAAAGATGCTCCAAATTCTTTAGATGCAGATGCAGAGTCTCTGCTCTTATTACAGCCCTATGTACACCACTTCAACATGTGGAGAAATCCAGAGCTTAACGGGCCGGCTGTGTCTAGTTATGGCGGCTAAGATGATATAATATTGTAATACTGTCAGGTGTTGAATGATGAAATTCATTGAAGTGGCATTTCTTTTTGCGTCCTTCAATTTAAGTCAACCAATGCAAGAATTAAACTCCACTTTCTACCCAGTACCAGCTGTCAATATGACAACCAACTCATGATCTCATACCTATCCATCAGAAAGACTGCCATAGGAACAAAGGGGCTGAATATCCATTTCTATGCAGTATAAGGCTATGAGATCAATCGTCTTGGCTGCAGTGGAAGTGGTGGGTTGCTCTGACATCTAGCAACACAGACACTGCTTTGTGGTCATGAATGTTTCCTCGCTATGAGCTCAGAGGTACATCCTGGGCCAGTCAAACAACAAGGCGATTGTGCAGGAGGACGCTGAGACAGGACCTAGTGTTGACTGGCCATTGTTGATTGTGTAGATGCAAGGATAATGTTTGCCAGACTTTTAGGTCTGAATATTTTGAGCCATGCTATTTGGAGCGAGGTGGATTGATGTACAGTTGGTATTTGATGGACTGAAAGAGAAATTTATGATAAATACATATCCATGCACTCAGTCGGTATACCACTTTGGTCCAGACTTAACTTTATCAACTATAGGACTGTTATATTGATGGCCATTAAATTTTTTAAAGATATTCATGGCCCACAGAGGATGAATGACTTTGGTAATTCATTTACTTTTTGTGTAGTGCCACCATCAGGTTCATATTTATGGTTTGTGGTAAAATGTCTCAGCAATAATTTGTCATATTGCCATGACATTTGGCGTAGATATACAAATTGAGGATGAACTATAATAACTTTGGTGATCACCTGACCTTTCATCTAGCACCATTGTCAGGTCAAAATTTCAGCTGTCTGATACTTTATGACCAGATACCTGCGAAACAATTCCTCTGTTTGCTGATTAGCAGAGATTAACATGATAACATTTGCATGATGGCGAACATGGTAAACATTTCAGGTTGAACATCAGCATGTTAACATTGACTTTGTGAATATGTTAGCATGCTGACCTTTGCATTTAGCTGAAAGCTGTGCTTGAGGAGCTAGCATGGCTGTAGACTCTCAGTCTTGTTTACATTGTAGTACTTTGGTATAGCTGCTATCTGAGTGAGTGTATGCAAAAGAACTATTGAATCAAGGCAAAAAATGAAGCCCAGACCTGAAATCCAAGAGACATTTACTGATTTTCTGTTTACTTAAGGCCTGACCAATAGTTTGTTTTAAAGAATATCTGTGGTGAAGATCTGTCAATACAGCCAATTTTCAGCATTCTCCACATGCTGCTAAATCGCTGACTATAATGTAGTAGCCCTTCTCCATAAACTTCTATTTCCTTTAATAGAATTTTTGTCTTTTTTGAAACCCAGAGAGAGTTTGCTTCAATATTCACACTCTTTTAGCACATTTCTTTGGTATCAGTCGCCAATGCAAGTCATTCATTGTCCTTTTCAAAGCACCATACTCATGCTCATTCAGCATCACCCCTGCTGCACATTACACGTTACTCACAAACTGCGAACTGCTAAAAATTAAGAGTCTCTTGCCACTAAACCTGATGAATGAATGAAACTATTATAGGCCTTGATCAAGGTCATCTCATTGGTAACAGGAGATAATATGATGCATTCAGTTTCCCTGCCCACATTTCCCACATTTTTTTAACAGCTGACTTTTGTTGTTCTGACCTCAAGCTCCTTTTTCATTAGAGACCACACAGTGAAATGCTTGTCTCCTCTGTCTTCTCCTAGTGTGACAGAGACTGTGAGCAGCTCTTTCGGAGGTGGTGGCGGAGACGACGAGGAACAAGCCCTGCAGGAGCGCATGGCCAAACGCGAGGAGAGACGGCAGAAACGCATGAAGGAGGCGCTGGAGAGACAGAGGCAGCTGGACCCAACTGTGACTGAGGACAACAACGGCGGTGCCACGGAGAAAGACAACGCAGAGGAGGAGAGGCCATCCTCCTGGCGTAGGGGCCGTTACCGTGACAATGAGGATGAAGAGGAGAAGACGGAGATATACAGCTCTAGGAGAGAGGAGAAGGAGCGAGAGGAGCCTGAAGAAGAGGCTGCTCCTGAGGGCGGAGAGGAAGCAGAGGAGGGTGGAGATGATGACGAGGAGCAGAAAGTGGAAATGGTGGAGGACAAACCAAGGAGGTCTTACTTGAGAGATCAGGTGGGTCACCAGTTTGTTCTTTTTTTCTGTTTTAGCCATTGATTGTATTTTTGTAGCTGACAGCCCGTGCAAATGTGGTACTTCTTTCTCTAGGAATCAACTGAAGAACCTAACATTCAAAACAAGGTATGGGAATTGATTTATTGACTTCTTAGCGCACACCCTTGAGTCACTCACTGACCTTTCTTTCAAAGAACTGCTACAAACCTTTTGTCATAGGTACTCGCTGAAGAAGAAACACATTCAGTAGTCAGTGAGAGTTCAAACCAGGCCAAGTCAACATATTCAGAGGCTGAGGAGGATGCAGTAGCTTCAGAGGCTGGAGAGGTACCCGAGGATGATTATGTAGATTATGCATCAGACAACAAGTCTATGACACTCAGACATGGCACAGAAGAGGACAATGAGGTATCTGAGATACTGCACTCAGAGGATAATGAGGTATCATACATGTGGTAAGATTTTCAGTAGAGGTGTGATGCACAGCACAGAAAATCTCTCCGGGTAACTTCAGTGTCTGGATGCATCTTTGAGGAGATGTGTAAACAGAATTCTCTCGAGAACAAGCCACAAATAACACTCTTAATAAGGCTATCTTGTTGACTATGAGATTTATGTCGGAGCCAGACGCTGAAATTGCCCAGACACCTCGTGTCGTCACAGCGTGGTTTGCACCATTTGCAAACTTGTCGGGAACTGAGCCTACATTTTATGATGTGTGGTTGCAGCCCTGCAGTCAGATGTTTGATTAGGTTAATGCTATGCCTCACAGAGTGGTCACTGTGTTTTCTTGCATGTCTTCCACCTCAGCCATGAGAGCAGCAACACTTATTACACTGACTCCACTCCAAAAACTCACTGTAGCAGAGATCATCATTTAAAATGATCAGTGCATTTACTGCAAGGGGACATTATAAGGAGATCATTGAGCCATCATGTCTGTGTATACTTCCAGGCTGGTGTTTTACACAAGGCTTTTTGGGCTCGTTTTAGAAGCCCTAAAATTAGAAGCTTACAGAAATGTCCAAATAAAATAAAACTTTTGTAACTTTTCTAGTACATTGGAAATTACCAAAATATGAAGTCAATGGCCCAATGAACTACAAGTCACAAACTTGTCCAAAATAATCTGTTGCAGTTCAATGTGTTTTAAAAAGTCTACGTAAGCCTGTAATCTCTATTAATGTATTAATAAAGTATTCCATTTATCATGCAGCCCATTAGCCTTGCCTCCCAATCTCTTCTCTACCACAGTTGAAGTGAATAATTGCCGCCTTGATTTCTTGTGTATCCTTCTCTTATACAAACACAGCACCCTTATAAACTAAGCATTTCATTTTGTTGTCAGGTCTGTCTGACCTCTTTTGGCAAGAGCTCTTCTCAGTTTCTAAATGCCCTTATGTAAACAGTGCTCAAAGACACTTAGCGTTCCTTGGAACTTTCCCTGTTAAGATAAAGACATTTCTTATTTCTTATTAGTAATAATAGTGTGATTTGTTTTCTCCGCTACTGACATGTGCCTGCTAAATCTCAAATTGTTGCAAAAGATCTAATTACAGTGAGTAGATCCACCAGCTCAGCCTATATTATGTTCAAATGCACTCTCTGGCAGATAGCACCAATAGTAAGACAAATGCACTCTGTGTTCTTTGCTACAGCTTGATAATATATGGTGCTTTGACTGGCAGTGCACACAGTGGGCCTGTAATGGACACATAATGATTATAATTGACAAGACTTGAATCATGTTTTTGATTTGGTTAACAGTCAGAGACAGAAAATATACAGCTGGAGACACTCCCATGGTGATCACATGTTGCATAATCCTGTCTCAGTAGTAATTCTGGAGTGGACGCTGTGTTATATGATGTTCTGTGTTATTTTGTTTGGGGTGTGCTCTCATTCTCATTCGCGTTCTCGTTTGGTGACGTCAGATGACAGACTCCAACCACACAGCACACCCAACGAAGCATTTTTGTTCACCGTCTCCGTGGTTGTTTCTTCGCAGGTGAATGAGCGAGGCGGGGTCAGGGAGGAGAGGGAGGAGCAGGGGAAGCACAACGGAGGGCTATATGAGGAAGCGGCTCCCAAACATCACAGGAAACCTGAGAGGACCCTCAGGTACACAGACACAGCAACACACATCAAGTGACCTGCTGGTTTCCACTGAGGCCAAACTAGGGATAGAAGAAACAATGTTTACAGCTAAATCTGGGCCTGAAAAACCTGAAAAATTACCTGAATGCAATTAGTCTGTGCAGTATTGCTAAAACAATAATAATTTCAATAGTTTCTTTCATCTCATTTCATATATTTATCAGTTTTACTGTGTGATATGGATGTTTTAAGCCAATGTACAATATTTTCATGCAAGTATTTTCAATATTTTGCATTAAGTAAAAGTCATAGTGCAAATGTAGATGAAAAAACAAGTTACATTTTTCAGATGCTTAGAATAATTCAGTAGTTTGTTTTGAAAAGATGTGTAGTTCTTTTATTCTGAAGCTAATTTGACAGTGATAGGTGACAGAAATTCAAGTTCCCCAGCTCCCCCAGTATTGGGAGGAAAACAATTTAATGTAGAAATAGCAATATGGCTTTATAAAGCTGACATTCAGCAATTATGAACAAATGCTGATATATCAGTGCCTGTATACACTTGGTCAGTTGTGGAAAACTACTGCAGTAACTTAATATTCTTGACTGTTCGGGTTGAGAAGAGCAAGCTACCTGACAACTAAAGCACACTGTTTACTTTTCAAAATAAGGTTTCCAGAAGTGAGAGGAAACACGCAAATCCCAATGAAAATTATATGTAATAAAATTAAAACAAATTGTAGTGAACAATTCTATTGCAGACTGGTCTTACTCTGAAAATTATTATATCATAACACTAACACAGTGTTTGCATATGCTGAATGTTGTATGTGACTCAAGCTGGTAGAAAAGCACGGAAGTGTTGCTTAAAGCATCTGCAGAGTAACTGAAAAACATGTCTAAATCAGATTTTCAAGCAAACAAGCAAGCTGTTTTTGTTCAGCAGTCAGCTGTTGCAGAGCATGCAGAGTGTGTTTTGGACACGGGTCACCTACAGTTAGTCCCCAGCTTTAAACACTGGATGAAATTTGAGATGTACTGTAACATTATCTTTGCAAAGGTGAGTGTTGGTATTTGGATTTGTGCACGTGTTTTTGTCCCATCTGTGTGTGTTTGCTTGTCCATGAAAGAGGCAAATCCTTCCAGTGTATGTTAAAATATTCAGTTTGTATCAAATGTCAAGTGCTTACCTGTATGTCAACCAGCAGCGCGTCCTACTTACACAGTTTTTGTTCCTGTCGTGACCCGCATGTGTGCTCTGACCTGCTTATGTGCGTCTGTCCCAGTCGTGGCAGTGTACGCTCCCCCGAGGTGTCCCCGGGTGACGACCAGGACGACGCTGCCCGCCTGGAGGCAGAGCGTAAGCTGGAGGAGCTGAAGCGACGCCGCGACGACGCGGAAAGCGAGGAGTTCGAGAGGATGAGGCAGAAGCAGCAGGAGGCTGAAGCCGAGCTCGAGGAGCTGAAGCGAAAGAGGGAGGAGAGGAGGAAGGTGCTGGAGGAGGAGGAGAGGCAGAAGAAGCAGGAGGAGGCGGAGAAAAAAGCCAGAGAGGAGGTAGGGAAGAGAGAGGGATGTTTTAATAATACCCCCCCCTCCTCAAGCACACACAGCGCTGACCCATTACGACAATTCAACACTTGTTTGAAGTTTGTATTTCACTCTGAAAGTGGAGACGTGCAAGCTTTTGGGAAGCTACTTAGTTTAGCTTTCTAATTAAGACTGATTCCCACTAGATGATACTTTTTGTTCATGTTATTTCAACACCTGCTTAGACATTTTCAAGCTCTGCAGCATTAACGCCACCTCCGCCACAAGACTTACCACTGTGGACATTATGCACATGACGTTCATGCACTATTCTACATATCTATGCACATACTGTCCACTCAATATAAATCTTCATGCTGTTATGTCACTTCCACACTGTTTACATACTGTTATTACTCCTGCTACTTTTAAGTACTTCTAATGCTGCTAATATTTAAGTATATATACAGATAAACAGGGCTGGGAACTTTAACACATTATTATTGCATTAATTAACGCATTTATTAATTAACGCTGTGAATACACATACAGTCAAACCGTGGGTCACAGGAGGGGCGGGATGTTGATCAGCCTGCAAATCACCCACCTTCTTTTTTGTAATTATAGTTTTAACCAAGTAGGTACAGAAGTCAACACACACCAAGGATATATGTTCTTATTTCTCCCCCGAAAAGATTCAGTTTGACTTTAAGCTTATGTGCATCATTTCCTCCAGTTATATCTTCAAAGTTCAGAACCGACGTCCTTTTTCCTTGTTTTTCACACCACCACTTTTACATTGATTTAGCCTTTACACCTGCGTGAGCTGAAACCCATGCATCACACTCATACTAGCACCGCGGTGACGTTATCTCACCATACTTCACTGTTATCATGACTAAACCTATTCGGGTCCCCACTCCTAACTCATGTATGTCATTCCATCTTCCTGCTCTTATAACGACCCCATCCTTATGTATCTCAAATGTGATAACCTCCTCCTTCCTATGTGTTCACATCTGTATTCAACCACGCTTTGTCGTTCGTTTTCCCTTTCATCCGCTCGCTCTGAGGCCCTGCATTCTCGCTGTTAACCCGACTGGCCTGATCTTGGCTCCGAATGCGGCGGCCCGTCTCTCGCTATCTGCCCCTGTTCTTCTCCTCTTGTGTGATGTTAATGAGGCCTTTTGGTTTGTAATTAAAAGATGGCCCAGAGATACAGAGAGACTAATTAACTAAGACAAGGCTGCTGGAGAGGGCTGATATACTGCCAAGCAACAGCTCTCTTCTGAATACAGTACAAATGGTTCATACATTAATTGCTTCAAAAAAAAGTGTTGATAGTCTACATGTCTCCAGCTTTTCAAAATAGCTTTTTTTTCCTGAGGCGGGCGATCACTGTAAATAAGAATTTGCTCTAACTAATTGAATTTGTTCCTGACCTGCTTCATAAGCAAATCAATTAGAGAGTGGCAGGCATCTATTGTCTGGGTCAGCTGCATTCCTGATTGTTGGCTGCCTGTCATGTTGGTGACTTAAGCTATTCAATATAATACCCATGATAATAAAAATACATTTTGTTACATGAAAGTCATTCAACTTATCCCATTTCTTGAAAGATTTTGCATTTGCTGTAACAAACACTCTGGGCCTGTTACTTCGTTCCCAGGCAAAATCCACTTGTGCACAGGAAGCATGTTTTAGGTTTCCAGCAGCAACAGTGGTTTGTTTAGAGTAAATACAAGAGAAATGGGCAGTTAGCATGAGTAGCAGTATCCGGCAAGGCTGAGCTGGCAAAGAACAGAGCGCCACCTACATATGCTACAATTGACTTAACAGAAAGTTCCCTGTTGAAATAAAAAAATCTGCTGAACTGCCTGAACTCTAAACATTTCTGTCTTTCCCAGGAGGAGAAGAGGAAGATGAAGGAGGAGATTGAAAGGAGGAGAGCGGAGGCAGCTGAGAAGAGACAGAAGGTGGAAGACACTATGGACGGGGAGGACAGACCCTTCAAGTGTGTCAGCCCTCGAGGCTCCTCTCTGAAGGTCAGACTTCCACCATTTTTTTGTTGGGGTCTTTGATTTCTGACTGTTCTGTTTATTTTCCAGGCTGAAATGACAACTGTAGATTTTATCAGCAGGCACTAGCTCTGTTAGCTCCATGATGTGGTTGTGTCTGCTACTGGCTCATTTTAAGAGAAATATCTTAAATAGAAACTCAAAGAAACAAGAATGCTAAAAGATATGAGGCTAAAGCTACATGTCGCTGGCAAAAAAAGTCAGCATTCTCGCCAGCTGAATCGGCTTTCAAATAAAGAATACGCAGTGTTCTTGTGTTGCATTTTAGAGCTAGTTAGTCCTGGTATTATAAGTTTGATCAGATAAAAAATATAATAATAATAAAAATGCTCAGACTGGTATTGTGTTTTTATGTAACCCTGTTTGGCTGCTGAACTTCCCCAAATCTAATGAAGATCAGAACAGAGTTTCTAACATCACCCTACGCTCTCATTAGAGTAACCACCAGGACCAGCTTTTATGAAGTGGGGAGACAGTTACAGGTGTTGTGAACTAACATAGGCGTTGTTTTCTTATCATAACCTGCAGCCCCATAAACTAATGTAGTTTAATTTAATAATAATGAAATGCATCTTGACTTTGGAAGTAGCATTTTGTTACTACTGTAAGCTGGTTAGCCAGAATTGCTAATGATTGCAGCTTGTGTTAAAGCAGACACACACACTGTTTAATCAGTTAAATTGCTCTGGTGTTTTTGGGTTTGGAAAGCAAAAAAAAACACATAACCTCTGAACTATTCAGATGCTGAATATTGCTCTTCCTTGATTGGCTTGAGGGACATGTTGAGCAAATGGTCAATTAATTAGCCAGTTCTTCATAAACACAGATGATTCATTTCAATATTTAAACAAGTGTGTAAAGCACTTTGCCTGATTTTTGTCCAGCACAGTCGTCAGCACAATGGAGTCAATGTGATACTTCGCCAAAACCCTCAAATCCCACTCATCCGGCAGTGCAGCAAAACTCAAGCTAAACATTCAAAATATTTGGGGAGATTAAGTGCCAGATGACCCGCATCTGCCCCTCTCACCTTTTTTAGCTCTCTGCATGAAGTGTTATCTAACTGAGATGAAGGTGTTTATAAATGGAAAGAGCCTTGATGAACCAGGGGAGCAATGAGAAAAAGTCAGCTGCTGGCACATTTTTCTATATTTTTTAAAATCAACCTGCATCAGCCCAGCACATGCTCCTCCCCACCTCATCCAAAGATAAATGGTCGTCACGGCGAAGGAACGTTTAATCAACTCAAATGTGAATAAATGTTTCCAGTGTTGCCAAAAGCCAACTCCCACACGCTCAAAATCGGGGGGGATTTTCAGCCAGTGGAGAAAATCTAATTAGTGACAGTTAGCAGTAATATCCATCTGGCCCGTCCCGGTGAGACTCCAGACTGGAGGCTTGGCTCTAATGGTGTGTGAGCTCTGATCGTACTGGAATCAAGTACTTGTTTGTGGTCAGTTTTTTAAAAAAAAGTAATGCTCAACTGTAATTCTCGCCTCACAGACACAGCTTTACTTTGTGGTCATGTTCACTGTAGGTACAGCTGTGTTCGTGTTTGTATGTGAGTGCTTTTGTCTTGTATGTGTGTGCTTCTGTCTGTGGGCATCTGGCTGTTTTATATTTCATACACTACACATTGTGTTGTGTATGAATTGTTGCTTTGCAGTGTTGTACATTTTGTATTTGTTTTGTTTTGTCAGTGTGACATTGTAGATCATATTACAGTTGCATCATATCTTTTATCTTGCAACTTTGGATTTATTTTCTTCTCAAATATCTGAGATAAATTCAACTAAACTTGAATGCCATATATAGTCAACAAAAACAACAAGATAAACAAGAGCAGTACAAGCTATAAACACAACATTGACGTATTCAACTGCTAAAGTTGAAGTGGCTAACACATTAGCAAAACGTTGCTTATTTACACATCCAGCAGAATCAGAGCAACATTAGCATTCGTTTGAAGTGTGTCTGGTCACTTGGTGAATGAAAATCCAATAATCACTCTCCTGCTAGTTTAGTCCTGACTTAAATATCTGAATTTTAAGCTTCCAAATGCTCCACAATGTTCACCAGATGATAACTTTGTCTGTCTGCAGAATGGGCAGGTAGCTTACTTACTGAAAACTGCAGCTGGAAACAGGAATTAATGAAAAGGTCAAGAATGAACCAAAACAGTAAATGTGTGGTTCTGTAAAACTAATACAATCGGCTGAAAGATGCTAAAAGAAAGTGCAGAGGAGAACTGCAGAGTTAGGTGATAATCCTCTGTGGGTTCAGTTCTACAGGTGATACCCTTCACGCTGCACATAGTCATTTGTCCCATTGTTGATAGAAAAGTATTGATTAGTTCAGCTTTTAAAAGTATTTATGCAATCACAGCACACAATATGGGATGTTGTAATAGTCGTATAAGTGGAAAGAACACACGAAAGTGACATCTCACGTTTCCAAATGAAAACTGAACAATAGCAGATAGATCGTTATTTCCCATTTCTCACGAAAATACAACATTTTCCGGGTGCATTTATGTATTTCCAGCTCTTTCAGTTCTTTGAAAAAGCCTATTTCAAAATTGCTTGCATTGTTTTGTTCGTTGCCTTTTGTTGTAATGCATTTTTTGCCCGACATCTGCCATATTGTGGTTACACTTATGCCTCACTATCAGCGATCACTTCCCAGTGGAACACAAACTCCCTGGAGCTCGCTTACATGTTATCAGCAAACCAGCATAACACTGCACCGTAATGTAGATAAAGTACAGTGTTCTCTGGGAGAGAAGGACAGGACAGAATGAAAGACAGGCTGCGGGGATGCAGGAAAGCGATTAGGGTTAACAGGATTACTGTAACCGACGTTTGGATGGCTACAGCGCTTTAAAACGCATCTGAGAATGGGGAATTTCCTGTCGAGGAGTATTTTGGGAACTCCCACATTCGGTAGCAGCCGATCGCAAGGTCTATTCACAGGGACAGAAGGAGAGAGCTTTTTCTGCTGTTTCTACTTTTAAAGGTTTTTTCGTCTAAGGGACACATGCATTGCCCCCACTTTTAGCCTTTTTTTCTTGTATGTCATAAACAATCCTCTGAGATTCCCACAGTCCAAGTCCAGAGATAGGAAAAAAGCTTGCTGTGTTTTTTCTGTGTGTTTGCATTTGTGTGCATGTCGTTCAGAGCAGACAGATTTTGCACATGGAGGGAACAATCACTTACATTGTGTGTTGTGGGTCAGGAAAATCCAGCTTATTGAAATGAGACAAAAACCGATATCCACCATAAAAATAAAAAAACAGTGTAGTCCAGTGCTGATTGGCAAGAAAATTAAGTGCATAATGCTAATTAGTTTGATAAAATATGACTTAGAAAAGAATCACGTGTCAGTGTGTCTACGTGTTGACTTATGACCTCAAGTCAGGAAAGACTCAAGAAACTACTCATACAAACAATAAAGACTCTATAGAAGCATGGATATCAAGGGGAGGGTTGGGTTTAACATCTGTTTTAAGGCTACCAAAGAGTGAAGGAAAATGTTGTGTTGCAGTGATGTATGCATGTGTGTAGAACATCACTGCAATATTTATTAACCTAGAGCTCTTAATAATCCTTCTCCACAGATTGGAGAGAGGGCAGAGTTCCTGAACAAGTCAGCACAGAAAAGGTAAAAACATACTTGGGCAACATCTGCCAGGTTTTATTTTTACAGTAACAATGCGTTCAGTTGAGCGTGTAAGCATTGCAGTCCTGTTTTGCTGAACAGGAAAAATGTAACCCAGATTTGAAGATTGAAGTTCACTTGGGGTTAGAAGTGTTGTATCTCAAAGCACTAAAGATGAAATGCTCTACCATACCGTGTATAATATATTTAAGAAAATGTTCCCATGCTGTGTACGCTAACTATTTGCTTCTGCCCAGCAGCACGGTGAAGATGTCTCATTCTCCAGTGGTCTCCAAGATAGACAACAGGCTGGAGCAGTACACCTCAGCTGCTCAGGTTAGCATTTTTCTCATGGTGTAGCAAAAAGGCAGCACTATGGCATCAATGTGTGCACTTAAGGTTGACACTGTAGTTACTTTCTTAGTTTTTATGTCCATGTCATGCAAAGAATTTGGCCTATAGCAAGACACAGCTACAGTACACATAAAGATCAAAAATATAACAAGACTAATAGTATTTTACTAATAGTAATAATCAGTTACAACATTATATACATTATATATCCATATACTTTAAAGTGACATATTTATTTGCAAACTTATTGTAAACCAATTGGCAGAAGATAAGTAGATAAAATAAGAATGCCTACAAGCCTAGGTTTAGGTTTATCCCCATAAAAGGCACTTTCTTTTTTCTTATCTTATCAAAAGTAATGCATGGTGTCCAGACAAAAAGACAATAGAAAACAAAATTAATCTCAGAAAGATCCTGGATGTGTGTCACATTGCAAATAACATAAAGGACGATTTGAAACCAGATTTGAGCAACAAGACTGAGACATTTCTATAGAATCATGAATTAAATTACATATAGAAGTCCCAAAAAGAGTAATTTGCTGATATAATTTCCAGTCTTGGATTGCTAGAAATCTTTGTCCTGAACTGTAAACAAATAAACAGTTAGAATTAACCATGGTAATTATTTTTGCATGCATGCTCCTCTATTGATTTGAATACCAAAAGCAACCCAGTAACATTTCTCACTCACTCTCAGACTCTGTAGGGATTTGTAACAGTTATTATTAGCAAGCTCTTGTGTTTTTCTAAAGATTTTTTATAAAGCTATCTGAGCTTTGAGCAGAAAAGCCATCCCTACTTTTCACCAGCTCAAACCCAACCACTTTGTCTTAGCAGAGAGAGAACAAGGAGTCTCGATCTCCTCGTTCTGGAGCGGTGGATCTGCCCATGGTCACCGACAGCATACGAAACATCAAGAGCATGTGGGAGAAAGGCAACGTGTTCACCCCGCCTGGAGGCGGCGGGGGCACGTTCAAGGTAAAGCACGAGAATGTGACAAAATTAATGAAACTTTGTGTGTGCCTGTGTGACTGTAGCCATGACAGAGAGAGAGAGGGGAAAGAGCCCAATTCACTGGCACTTCCTGCTTGTTGCTGATGACGGCCAGGCTTAGCTGACCTTTGACCCTATCCAAACAGGAAGCAGCTGTGATGAAGACAGGCGTGGCGGGACGCATCAACGACTGGCTGAATAAAACCCCGGAGAGAGCCAAAATGTCAGGAGAAAGGCCAGCGGTAGGTCATCACCATATCAACCTGTCGCTGCTGCTAGGAAGTACAGTACATGTACTGTAACAGCTCACGGCACTAAAGCGAAACGCTTAAAAAAACAGTATCATGCAGCTGTGTTAATTGACCTGCATTATGGTTAGTGATCCTTATACATGTATACTTATATCAATAGCTTTTAACTTATCAAAGACTAACCTTAAATCTCAGGATCTACTTTAGAGGCCCTGATATAAAATTCTTAATCATCTTCTTACTATGAGAGATGGGGTCCTACAGGAACTCACAATTTCCTCCCTAAGTTAAAAAACGTTGTGTTTTTTGAGGGTTTTTTTTACAGGAGTGTGTTCTGTATCTTTTTTTTCTGTACTTTTCTCAGTGATTTGAAGTGGGCTGGGCCACAATGGTACAATGTGATGTCACACACTTCATACACCTATCAGGATTTAGCAAAATTCGAATCCCAATCAGATAACAGTAGGTGGGTTGTTTGGTCGCGTCAATCAAACCTGGTCAAACCATACCCACACAGTCCTGAAGAAGCAGATTAGCCAGGTTTTAGAGTGCTGAACTCATCATAAATAATACCTACCTAAATAATACCTAGATGTTTTTTAATTTAATATTAGCTTATTGAGTCATCGGTGTTAAATGTTACAGAGAAAAATGTATGGTTTGAAGTTTTTTAGGGTTTTTTAAGGCTTGTAGTAAAAGACTAGAAACATTAATACTACATTTACTTTGTTCAAAACATTTTAAAAGATCACTTATATGGATGTTTGGCTTATGGATCAGCTGTGATCACTATGTGATCATGTACCTATTTGTATATCACATTTCATCAACAAGGCAATTCAAGGTGCTTTCCATAAGACATAAAAGCAACACAGGAAAATTGAAAAAAACGGGTGAAATAGAAAAAAAAACAGGATAAAATACATTGTAAAGAGTTAAATAGGAAATAAAAACAGGGTAAAACAGGACAGTAAAAGATATTAATCTACAGTCTTACATTTGGTTTAAGTAAAGGCAGTGTCAAAGAGAAAAGTCTAAAGTCTTGATTTAGAAGAACTGACAGTTTCAGCAGACCTGCAGTTTTCAGGGAGTTTGTTCCAGATACATGAAGCATGAAAACTGAATGCTGCTTCTCTATGTTTAGTTTTGACTCTGGGGACAGAAAGCAGACCTGTCCCATACGATCTGAGAGGTCTGGATGGTTCATAACGAAGCAGAAGATCAGAAATGTATTTTAGTCTTAAACCGTTCATTGCATTATAAACCAACAGCAGGATTTTAAAACCAGTTCTCTGACAGACAGGAAGCCACTGTAAAGACGTCAGAAATGGAGTGATCCACTTTTTGGGTCTTTGTGTAAACTCAAGCAGCAGAGTTCTGAATCAGCTGCAGCTGATAATGAACTGCACTGTTATTATTGTTATCATTAAGTCACGATTACTTATAGTTCTGCACTGTTGTCAAATGATGCAGTGCAGCAAGTCAGGTTGAGATCCCATCTATCTGGCACCACCTGATGGTCATAAAGAAAAATAACTGAACTGAAACATCTGAGCTTGTTGCAGTCCACTCTTACATCTGTCATAATATACGGATACAATACATATGGAAATTGTAGACTTGGCATCGGTATGCTATACAATGTCATTTAAACATTTTATCTTAAGCTTATCATAAGCTTTGCTAGTAGACAGAAAGCAAACTTTTCAGTGTTTTTTTTCAGTGCTGCTGAAGCGTATCATACCTCTCATCACCCCTACCTATATTTCACCCCAAATATTTGTGTTATATACTGTATTATATAACATAAGTTATAATATTAAGTTTTCCATTTTGCAGATTATGGCTTGTGCTCAAATAGGTAACACACAGCATGAGGGACTCTGGATGTAAAAGGGAACTTTGAATACAAGAAGTATTTCTAAAAGAGAGTGTAGTATCTGACAAGTTCAAAAACTGGAACTCTTTTGCTATAGGTGTTTGCTGTCCAGTGTTACAACATTAAAACCTCTTCCCTGAATGTTACTGTGCGTTGTGATGGAGTGTCTTGAAAGAGGATTGACTCAGACTCAGAGTGCTATTTTCCGCTTCCTCTAGACAAGCACTTCTCTGCTTGATAGTGTCTGTCAAACTTTGCTCTCGCTCCTCCAGCTCTCTGTCCTCCACTGTCATTCCTCTCCTCTACATCCCAGGTACTCTGCCATTTGCCACAATATGACCACTATTTTCAAATCGACCTACAAATGCCGAGTACTCTGAGCGCCGCTGATATGATGCTTTCCTTTGTCCTGTTTTCTGTCTCTGTCTCTCTGACAGGACCTGAAGCCTGTTGACGTCACCAACAAGAGGAGTCTATGGGAAAACAAAGGCGCCTCTCCAACCAAGGTAGCTGTTATTCATTGACAGTCTAGGATCACAAAAAAAGAGTACCAGTCTCACAAACTGAGGGGAAATCCAAGAGAAAGTTTCACATCCTGAAATATGCCTGGATGAAGGTTTAACTATGCCAAATTGGTTTGTGGTCTTGAAATGATTTTCTGTGTTTTTTATAGTTGCTGTCAATTAAGAGAACGTTTTCTTAAAGAGACAAATTAGGAATATTAAAACAATCTCAGGATACTTTGACCTTGGCGTCACAGCAATGGGAGTAACAATCACTTCTGTTTGTTTTTGTTTTAAAGAACTCTCATAGCTAGTTGACCTCACCATTCAATCTGGAATAAGCCTGGAGAGGTAAAGGAGTAATTGTGCGAAATTTCTTCAAAGCACTTATCACAGAATGACTGTGAATGAATGATTTGCTCTGTGTTGTTGGCAATTCTGTGCTCTATTCTGCTGCGGTTGGACACTACTGAATCTTTTAATCATAATGATAACATTATGACTTGAAAAATGTGTCTTAATTTCATGTGATTTGTGTGATTTCTGGCATAGTCTCTATCCAAGTCACTTTACACACAAAGTTGCAGTATTTTAGAGGATGCAATTATCTGCATTTTATAAATGTTGAGCAATAAACATGAATTGCTTTCTAAAATACACATAGGGCATTTAGGAAAAACTCTTGAAACTTGTAAAGCATGCCTGCCAGATGTTCTAAGTGCTTTAAAACAAAAGAAACAAAGGGAACATATCAACAGAGCCATAGTAAAGCAAATTTTAAAGGACTATGTTGTTGACTCCATTAACACCTATAACTTGTTAAAGGCAACTCAACAAAATCCAGAAGATTACAGTTTAGTGTAAACTCTGTGTCGTAAAAAAAACAGTACGCCTGTTGTCCAACTGCAGGCTGAATGCTTTTCACAAATGGCTGTATCACATCACTGCTCCTTCTTCTGACAGCCACAAATCACTGCTCTCAGTCCAACTTCACTTGGCTTTATATTGCACTAATGGATATACTGTTTACAGCACTCTTTACAAGTAAGACACCTTGCTGAGTTGCGCAGTGGCAGTTTGACAGTATTTAATCTCTGTTATCACCTCACATTTTCAAACAACTTTGACTAAACCTGACGTGAATAGGTTGTGTTATCATTATTTCTATACATAGATAAAACCGTGTTTGTAGAGCTGCTTAGTAGAAGTGAAACGGCATATTTAAAAATGAGCACGACAAGGATGTTATACCTTAGCGTAAACCTTCCCTGCTCCCTTCCTTCCTACCCTGGTAGTTGCAGCCAACAGCTGCAGTGCAGGCCAGAGGCTGTGGCCCACCACAGTGAGTAGTGGGGTTAGAGGGCACCAGGCAGTGGTCTGCATTGACGTAAAAAGGGCCCTGGACAGGAAAGGTGGTGGTTAGCGTCTTTGTCATTAGCTAACCATGCTATGCTGTGATGTCAGGGAAGACAAGATGAGCAGGATAACGACTGGTGAGGAAGATGTAGATCAGTTGAAGAGTCTGTATAGGTAGAGGTGTAAGAGCAGAAGTGGTTGTAAGCACTTTACACTTGACTGGAAGCTTTGCAGGTACGCTTTGCTAACTTTCTACATCTGTTTGCACCTTTGCTGCCTTTTTACCTTCCTGTCTTTATGTCTTGCAGGTGGCAGGCAGAGGGGAGACCAAATCAGTCGCCAACGGTAAGTTGGAAGTGTTGACAGTGTAATAGCAGAACTTGTTGTCGGGTGAACATGTGGCTCCAAAATGTCAACTTTTCAAGAAACACCACCTTGTCCTTAGCATTTTTTTAATTTTTCAAATTGCTTTCAGAAACCAAAAGACAGGGGAGACCCCTGTCATTTAGTTGAAGCAAAGACATGGAAATAACACCAAAACACATGATCCCTCACTGGCTTCCAACCATCGAACCTTTTCAGTTATGTTTGTTAGGACAAATGTCCTAGAACTTACGCAGGGCAGTCATTTTTGCAGAGATTGGCAGTGTCGCCTTCTCGTTAAGTGTCATCTTGTCACTGTCTCTTTGATTTACACAACACCATGTGTCTCAAAACCAATAACTGACCCTATCATAGCCTGCACTGCAGCCTTTTTCAGTTTGCCTTTTGGCCTTTTGCTCCACAGCCTTTTAGGATGCCACTTAAACATTGCTTGCTATTTTAAAATCAGATCTGAGTGCAGACTCCTCCTCCTTTTGTTCCCCCCCAGCGGGCAGAAGAGGGGTTTTGGCCTTGAGGGATTCCGTACATATATATGAGTTGCTTGTTCATCACACACACACAAACACACACACCAATTCACCTCTATAAACCCCCTCAACAGCCATCTCGACGCTACTTCCAGCTTTTCCACTCATGTGCACGTCCACTTCTGCCGCTCTGACCACATTCTTGCCTCTATAAGACAGCTTCCAAAATAATGTTCACCGATTTGGAAAAATATCTCTGGCTATGCTGAATTTAGAATGATAAATTTAAACTAATATTTTGTTTGGTCTCTAGACTCAAAATGAACTATAGCAGTCTGGAAAATCGTATTCATGAAAACTATTAATTTATGATTATCAGAATGTAATGGATATCTGTTGTATTACAATATAGAGTTATTTTATTGTGCACATCAGTACATAATTTAGAGTGCACAAAGTTTCAATCTGCTCCAAATGTGCTTTACTAAAGTGCAGAAATGTCAATGAAGAACTCCTGTTACTTCACATGTTAGTAAATCAGACTCACATATCAAGTATCTCAAATAATTTGCAGTGATATGACCTGTTTTGATATGTGGGTTTCCACCATGATACTAATCTGCAACCACACCAGTGGCTCCATAAGGCTGTAGATTGTGATGCACAGCAATGCTAACATGCTGATGTAGCAGATAGGCTATAACGCTTACCATGCTCAACATCTTAGTTTAGATGTTAACGTGCTAACATTTGCTAATTAGCACTAAACTAAGGAGGCTAATCCCATTTGTTTTGTAGGTCTTTGGTCAAAAAACAGTTTTGAACAATTTGTCCTGATGATTTCATCACAAATTGCTAGGCAGGTTGAAGAAACCCCTAAAACATCCCTCTCGAAGGCAGTCTTGTTAATAAAAATACAGTTTTAAGAATTTTGTCTTAAAAACGATAGAATTATTTTGAATTAAAAACAATTTGAATTGAAAAGAGCTGGCAGTCTTTTCAATTAAGTCTTTTAAGTCCATTAAGTACAGCAAGCATAAAGTGGCCTTTTAACTGTGTGTTAGGTGCATGATTTCAACACTTCACTGTGGTGTTTGTTGCTTGGTTTGGCCCTCTGCGTCAACAGGTCAGAGTCATGAACTCACACTGTCTGCAGACTTATTATAGAGCCGCTGATGGACTAATTTTTTGTCTTTTACTAGGTATGGGACACTAATGTCATGAAGGAGCCACTGAAGCTGGGGACCACGACAATCCAAGACTCTTCCTTTGACTTTGTCTTAAGAACCAAAAAAAATGATCACACTCCTAAGAGAGACCCCAAGAAAACGAAGGGACAGGAGAGACACTGTCCAAGCACTGTACCGAAACAGCATCATATTTTTGTACGGTTGCCACGTATAGTGCCTTTGCACAATGATTTTTGCTTTCTAAAGAAACAAAATGCTGTGAAATTTGGACATTTATAATTATTATTACTAATTACTTTATACAATCCTGCCAGGAAGAAAAAAACTAAAACAAATTAAATTTTGATTTATCTGATGTACTCGATGCTGACAGTTTCTATAGAGACAGAGTAGATGAGTTAAAAGTTTCCACATTCCAAAGAGATGGGTGCAATCAGTTCTCTCATACAGTACATTTTCCATCTCTTTTTTTTAATTTATATTTAAAGCAAAAGCTTTACACATTGCTATTTTATTCAACGTTCACCAGTTCAGGATAGAAATATAAGCACTTCTAGAATTTAGCTAATTTCACTTTTATTATGTCTTACCAATAGTGCAGCAATGGTCTGAGTAATATATGTTAGCACATGTGATGTTTTGAATATGACCTATCATACTGTATCTTATATAACATCTTTATACTCATAACAAAAGGTATTTTTGCTTTTTTTTGTATCCAGAAACTATTTACCAACAAGGCAGTTAATTACGGTGGTGATAGGAGTGTTGAATATTCAGAAGGCCATTATGACTTTTATTATCCTTTATGTCATTTTATTTATGGTTTAATGTTTTGTCCTTCTCTATTTTTAGCTGTTTCTATAGCTTGTGTACCTGTTTGATCACATTGAAATCTTCAGACATTCCTCTTAAAAAGCAGGTGCACAAGGCCCCTTCGCTGCTTAAGCTGTAGGTTTTATAGGAAAACAACAAACCAACATTCCTTTTTAAGTTTACGTTAACTTCTTTATAGCCTCTATGCACACTCTTATGCTCAGCAATCATTCTGTAATTGAGGGCATACTAAGTTAAATCAGGGTGCCTAAGCATATAGCAAGATAGTAGTACAATACAAGGATATTTACCACTACGTAATTCTTCTGGCCTAATGATTGCAATGAAAACATTTATGACAGCTGAGGCACGGTACAGCCTCAAAGCAACTCAGTATGATATTGAGAGTTTTTTCATTTTTTACTTAAGGTCTTAAGTAGCACATTCCCTTTCATAGTTTTTGTGTGACACAAGCTCTGATAATATTAATGGTTTGCCAGGGCATTAAATTGATAAATGTTACTGCTCATAGGTCTGACAATCACATTGCATGGCTCCTAAAAAGAGCAGGGGAGCTTGACCAAAATGCTTTTTCAGCGTGATTTAATGTGACATTTATGTTTTTTTAATACAGTGGTCTCATAATGCCGTGTAGTTTTTTTTTTTTTTACAACCATGTGTCCATTTTATGTTTTTTAAAGTTCTTACATTTCCATGTTTAACCAGACACTTGTTTGTGTAGCGCTAAGCCTATGCAAAACACACTATCTGTAGTCTTTCTAACACTCCCAGTGTCACAAGTGGGCAGTTTCCAACTGGATGAATGTTTTAAACATTGTACCCTTGACTCAACAGCAGCAATAAAGACATTGAGGTATTCTATTCCACATTGTTACGTTTCCTTCCACAAATCCACCACTCTACTATGGACCACATCAGAAAACTGTGTTTTTAAATAAGTTGAACATGAAGACATGACTGCTAGCTAAATTAAATTAAACTATAGGCAATATTATTACACATTCATTTATCTTTCCCCAGAACATTTTAGTTTTCAATCAATTATTTTTTTCTATTTTTGAGGGTCTTGGCCATAGACTGTGTATAAGAATTGGACGTAGTCATCGTGACGTCACCCGGTGGTTTGTGGACTGCCATTTTGAAGCCTTGAGTTTGGCCGATAGGGCGCCGCCATGTTGACTTTTTGGCGGCGGAGCTAACGGCCGTATGCAGAGCTAGCTAGCTTGCTTAGCTAGGCGCAACTGTAACTCACGTAAACTGTCATTTTAAAAAGGCTGAAAACTTTGTCTAGCGAACCTAAAAAACTAAATGTAGGCCTACTCACCAGAGAAAGTGAACAGCCAACTCCTAATAAGCTTTTTCAATGGTGCTGGTTAAATTTACACAGTGCCGAGGGT
>JAPMOB010050707.1:0-14033 GCA_029875015.1 Lepomis gibbosus | reverse complement strand
TGCGACCTCTGACATGTATAGCAATTGTAAGTCGCTTTGGATAAAAGCGTCTGCTAAATGAATAAATGTAATGTAAATGTAATTAATCATAACATGATGATGCATTAAGAAAACACAAGGAAAAAATTCCTGCCACAGCATGAGGTGTTTACCCGTATTAATTAAAATAACACATGAATGGTGATTTAAACATGATCAGGCTGTGTGCAGTTTACAGACACCATGTTAAACTTTCTCCTGGGTTCTAAAGTTTATGCTTTTGCAATGATGCCAAGCTGCCAAGGTGTTACGTTTTCTTGTGCAGCTTTAAATAAGCAGCCGCATCTTTGTGTCACTTTTCTAAATTACTGTGCAGAAATGTCTTTCACAGCAGTCTCATTAGCCGGCACCATAAGAGAGATTCAGAGAAGAGGAAATTCAGGTGAGACGCTTGTCTCTCGACTCGACTCTCCTTGAGCTTTAGCTGCAAAGTCTAAACTGTCATCATCAAGGATTATTTCAATCTCCTTGGAAACCAGAAAGAGTCTGTGGTATGGATCTGTTCCTTATAGTTTTCCATGAATTATATATAACTAACGTGAGGTTATTTGAAATAGCACAAACAAACCTTCTGCTGTATGTTTGTGTTTGTGTGTGCGCTTCTGCATGTGTGTGTGTCAGAAAACCCTCAGCAAAGTTGATTAAGTGATTTTCTTAGCGGTACCACACAAGAGCACCCTCTGCCTGAAGGCCTCTGGTAGGTGATGGGATTCTCCAACCATTAGACTCACTTGCCCAAGAATATTATTATTGATTTTGATCTTGAGCTACGGCTTATTGAATGCACCGACTTGTTTTTTCAACAGCAAACAGCAGTAGTGGGAGCTATCGTTCAGCACTAATGACATCATTTTGCAAGGATGCCTTCTCTCTCCTGAGCTGGTGCTGTAAATATATTTATTTATCTCTTTCACAGGCAAGTTCGAGGGGGGAGAGGAGATTACCTGTCGAGATTATGCCCGATGATTAATGTTTGTTTGGGCAGCGCGAGATAATGCGCATTTGATTTAATGACTAAAATGAATCGCTTCTTTGCAAGTTGCAACTTCAAATAGCTTTTTTGGAGGCAGGGGAGGTTTGGGGAGGGGGGGGGGGCTAAAATGTCTGAATTTCTAAACACAGGGAAGATTAAAAGACAGAAAAAGGCAAAAAAGGCTAAATTTATGTATGCCTTTATTGTTAGTAATGTCTTGTTCACAGTCACGTCCATGAAAAGAATATATGAATATGACTCATAAGCCCACATATGAAGAGAAGAAAATATAATATGAGTCATACATGTGTTATTACAATTCAGAAGCCGTGTATATAAGCATAAAAATTATGACTGACACTATTAGAGCCATTTTAACCCAGATTTTTCACACAATCTTTATACTTTATACATGTTTTTTTTGATAATTTTGTAAAAAATTTCATATAAAATCAAAAACACAGCTACATTACATTTATTCAGCAGGTGTCTCATCCGCTGCGCCATCACCACCCCTAATCTAAGTTGTATAGCTAAATTAAATCATAGGATTTGTTACAGTAAAACTTAAGTGTGTGTAAAATAGAATCCATTATGCTTTCCCTTATTTTTCTTAATATACGTATTTCATGTTCAAAGTCAGATGATCATACTAAAACATGGCCAAAGTTTCAAATAATGAGGTAAACATATGTAAAGGTAATCTCTTAAGGACTATTCAGACTGCTCTGGATACTAGGCTTCCTACATTTTCACATTCGTGCCGAGCTGACGTCAGCTGGAATTACACCTCCCTGGTTGTCACGTGAAGCACACTGGCCCCAAAATACATTTTCCCCCATAGACTATTGTGAAATAAGCTCTTATATATGTTTTATTTCCCATATAAAGATCAGTGACTATAGGCAGCTTGATGTCACATCCCAGTGGTCAATACTGACATGTTTTTATTCAAACACTCTCCTGCAAAGCCAGCTACATGTATAGTATCTTTTACCCAGCAGCCATCATTTTGCCACAAAATGTCAGAATCATGATAGTGTTAAAAGTTCATACTTGATTCTTGTTCGCTTGTTGTGGAAAAGCCTAATTTTGTATGAAATCTCTCTTTAAATGCGTTCTCGGCCAGATGGTGGATTGAAATGCAAGTCATGCATCCACACCACAGGTAAAGGTCTGTAGCCTAAATTGTGACTCATATCATGAGAAGTTTGCCCAAATATAAAGGAGGAGGAGAGTTTTTCATACAAACAGGAAACACATGCAGATAGTGTTTGTTCCTGCAGCAGAGCCTGAAGCTAATTTCCATGAGTGCTCCCATGTTCTTACAAGTGTTTCCTCTGTGGTGCATTCCTGCCACATTAGTGGCATTTATATTAAGAGAGCCAAGAGGCTGCAGTTAGCTCAGACAACCAGAAGTGATGGGCCACAACCCTGCATGAGGCCTGCAGTTAGTTCCCCCCATGAGAGGGAAACTACTAATAAATGAGTTACTCCAGCTGGTTTGCTCCGTGGTGACTGTGCAGCAGTGAATTGAAGAGCTTTAACCATAGCAACGCAATCAAATCTGGTATGATTACTGTGTTATCTCTTTCCAGAAATCAAATGTTTTATCTCTGGTAAGATTTAGGATAATGTGCATTTAATTGCACCACTCCCTCCATATGTTTAACATTAGCAAAATCCAAATTAGGCGAAACATCCTGCCACTCAAATTAACATTTTCCTACAAAGTGCCAGACAGACCATTCACATTCTATGTATCTCATGGATGGAACTTTTCTGTATTTGTGACAGTACATAAAATAGTTGGATATGAATATAAATTGTACAACAGCGTTAGAAATAGATTGACGCAATGCAACGCAACGCTATACCCACAGACTATAAAAGAAGTGGTTATTGTCACCCGTTGGTTTGTGTATTGCCGTTTTGAAGACTCGAGTTTGTCCGTTAGACCGCTGCCATGTGGATTTTTTTTCCACCGGACGTGACCATATTTGGACGAGACTGTGAAGCCAATGGCTCTGTGTGGTGCTAGCTAGCTTGGTTAGCAAGTTGCAGCTGTAATTCACTTGGTCTGGATATGTCTGTAAAGGGGACGGTCATTATTGTACTTTCTAAGATCCCTCTGCTTCCTGGCCTCCAGGATTACACATACAAAAACAGAAAGTGCTACTTTGCACAAATTGTTAGAGAAAGTACGGTTTCCGTATTTACACAATGTTTGCTAATGAGAATGCAACTCCCTACTTTCTGAGCATTGACACGCCCACAGTGATGAGTGAGCGGTCTTCACTCTTTGGTCATACTCACTTTCACGTTTGTGTTGCAGTTGAGCTTGTAAGTTTGAGGAAAATAGTTTTAAAGCTTTTGCTTTTACCTTTAGTAGGTTTAGATCTGACCCTTAAGTCTAGTCAATGCTGCACCACTGCTAGGTGAACGCCTGAAGAAAACTAAGAAAGCCATTCTGTTGTTTGCACGTTCTCATTTTCACCACCTCCCACTACCGCATATATGTGTGAATAATTAGATATTAGCATCACGCCACAATGCCTGGGAGTCAACACTGGCTAAAAAAAGCCACTGTTTAGCACTGTGCAGGTGGAGCGGTGAGATTGATGCCAACACTTATATTTCCACCACAACACGTGTGGAAGATACACTGTATCTACCCACTTCCTCTTCTTTACTGCACATTTGCAAGACACTAGCAGCCTAATTACAAAGTTAATGTTTTATAGCCAATCCTGCCCAAGTGAATACGCTAAATTTGCTACATAAGGGGGTTTGTATCTATGTGTGAGCCACTGGGGTATTTTATTGTGATGTAGAAGATGTAAATGCAGAATTCTGTGAAATCGTGTAGATTTGACATGTTTTTTGTCAGCTGTATTAGTTGTCCTTTAAGATGTCTTCCCTCATTTGTAGGTCTCCACATTCATATTAATGAGGTGATATGAACCTAAGGTGCAAATGTTTAAAATTCCTCCAGATATCTCACATTTTTAAAAGTCCTACATGTTAACGACCGCGACTATTTTTAAAAACAAAAACATGTTGAGGAAAACATTAAAATAAAACCGTTACATGGGGGTGTGATGAAGCATCAATTTTTGACAACCTGGGAATGAGGACTGGGTGTCTGTACAGACAGCAGCACCTTTTCAACATATATAAGGCTCTGCATTTCTAATCCCAGTCTACTAACAAGTCTTGTGCCTCCAGAGTCTGTGAGGCTTTCACAGATGCAACTAAATATAGAACCAGAACGTCTTAACTCTGATTCTTCTTTAAGTTTTTACACTTATCCTTATCCATAGACGGCTTTGCTTTTCCTTTTTTGCACAACGCTTCTCTGCTCAATAGTTTTACAAAAGCTCACTCCTGGGAACAGAACGGTACAATCCAAGGTCTTATTGTGGGCCAGTACAGAGCCGTTGAAGGATAAATGCAATTTTGTCTTTGCACTTTCCTCACCTTTTTCAAGGTGTTTGAGGTTGAATTTTATTTAGCAAAGGTTCAGAACACACATGACATTTAACATAAACAATATAGTGTGCGGTGAGGGGACAATTGCCCAAGTAAAGCTTATTACTTAAGTAATATAAAACAAAATATTCGCAATATCAAAGCTGGGAAGGTGGATAGACTATATAGCAGGGCATTGTCCTTTAATGTATTAGTTAAAGGCTTATTTACACTTAGTGAACATCTCTGAGTGTTAAATGTACAAGTAACCTTAAGTACAAGATTTTATAAAAACATTTGAAGTCGGAGAGGTAGAGGATAGGTTTAAATATTTTGTTTAGCCTTTTTGGTTCGATGTTGGATTTTAATTTTTTGAGATGACAGTTTAATTATGTTATCATGAGTAAAGTTTGCCATTGTCACAAAATACAATTATAAACTCAACACGTTTGTTTTGGCCCCTGTTCATCATGAGCTGAACTCAAAGATCTAAGACTTTCTCTGTGTACACAAAAGGCTTATTTCTCTCAAATATTGTTCACAAATCTGTCACAATCTGTGCTAGTGAGCGCTTCTCCTTTGACGAGATAATCCATCCACCTCACAGGTGTGGCATGCTGATCAGACAGCACGGGTATTGCACAGGTGTCCCTTAGGCTGGCCACAATAAAAGGCCACTTGAAAGTCTTAGATCTTTGAGTTCAGCTCATGATGAATGGGGGCAAAAACTAAATTTTGTTCAGTGTTATTGCATTGTAATGAAAAACAAACAATGACTGTCAAGTACAGATTGCAAAATCATCATGTTTTGATCAATAATTTGGGAAGGAAAACATTTGCTGCCTCCCGTGGGTGATCAATAACCTTCAATAAAAAGATGTGGA
This sequence comes from Lepomis gibbosus, assembly GCA_029875015.1. NCBI lineage: Eukaryota > Metazoa > Chordata > Actinopteri > Centrarchiformes > Centrarchidae > Lepomis > Lepomis gibbosus. The sequence continues at coordinate 8,666 of JAPMOB010050707.1, read as the reverse complement.
AACATGATGCTCCAAGATTGGATTTCATCTGTATTTAATTCAGTGGAAAGTGTAATGTTTAAATGAAGCTGGACTTGTGGTTGTTTACCACAAGTCACTGCAGACTTAATTGGCTTCAATCAAACTTTTCAATGTTTTGTACAGATTGATCAATCTAAGAATACACTAGCTCTTCAGCTCTTCTTACAGTAGAAATCTAGATTCTGTCAGCCCCCATTTATTTATTCTGCTCTTCTACAAAAATACGAAACCTTTGAATTATAAAACCAAAAAGGTGGAGAATGTTGTATACTTCCCCTGCCAGCAAATACATTTCTATCATGCTTTGCTGTTCTGAAGCTGCTGCTTTTCTGGAATGAAACTATGTCCCCGATGGAAATCATGTCCTGCCCTCTGGATGTTATTCCAATTAAACACCCAAAAAACAGATCACTGGAACAGATGGTCAAAATATGTAATCAATCATTAATTGTTACTTGGCTTCTGATTCGTCTTATTTTGAACATGTTGTTCTCGAGTCTCCCTAAAAAAAGATAAATGAAAAGAATTTGGATTTGCCCCCAGCAATCACAGACCTTACTTGCCTTACAGTATTTCCAAGCTCCCTTATTTATCTGAAGTTTTTCCTGTCAGTGGGCATATTTTATTAATAATAAGCACAACTTTGAGAAATTTCAGTCAGGTTTCAGAGCACTGCACTGCATAGGGGCTGCCCTCCTTAAAACTAAGACATTTTTCTCCTCCTTGCTGTTGCTGCCACCACTAATACTTTTAGTCTCATGGCTCCGTTTTACACCATAGACCATGGAATTTCACTTAATGTCCTGAACAGTGATTTGTTATCACAGACATCGGTCTCAAATGGTTCAGATCACACCTTGGTATTAGGTCACTTTCTGTTATTTCAGTGACTCCATCATCCTCTGCAGTAAGTGTGTGGTTTCCCTGCGGGCTGATTTCCACACTATGAGTGTTGTGAACTTTTTCCTGTGTGTTACTGTTTACTACTCCTTTGAAGAAAATGTCGCAGTATGCAATGACATTTTTTTCATACTGATACTGTACTATACACCATTGTAGTGTCATGAATGTATTTGGTATACTTCCATTACATTTTTTTGTGAGCTTTTCCAGAGTATGTGCTGAAGTTCCCACATATTTGATGTCATATTTCCGTCAGGAGAGACTTGTTTGTTGATAAATATCAGGTGATCATATGTAAGGGATGAAACCAGATAATAAGTCCTGATATTTGAAGAAAACCCCAATGAGATGAAGGTGAAGACAGCCACGACAAGGAGCAAAATTTGTTAGCAAAAGGTGGTGTACGTGCCACCGTCACTTTTCTTGGGGTGCTTTCTGTCTGGCTAGTGTGGCTCACTTTCCTCTTGAGTCTCCTCCCAGTGGGGATGATGCGCTGAATTGGGCGTTCAAAACGTGTGCTAATGCTAATACACTATTTCTTCATCCAAAACACATCATTTGGTTGGTTACACTGGACTATTACAAACAGTTCAGTTTTTTTTCCACTATATTATGAATATGATGTAAATTATATTAGATAGTAGGGTAAGGTATTTTAATTCATGTTAAATCCGATTTCTGACCAACAAAGTAAAAATCAGCTTGTTTACTTTTCATTATCAATGTAAATAATGACAATAACTTGATTTTCTGCATCAGCAAACAGACAAGTTACCAACGTCAGAGCTTTTGGAATGATACAAGGTTGAAAGATCAGCCTAATGTACAGCTGCAACACAGTGAGCCCATTGTCAACCTGGCTCAGCCAATGTAACGAAAAGGTAGAGATATAGTTGGTGCAAAATATAAAGAACCAGATGGAGGCTGAATGCCAGCTAAAGGATGAGCATGTCATGGGCTAGCTTTTATACTGTGGTGATCCAGGTGAGCTAGATCAGCTGATTGCCCTGCAGAGTCATCTGTTGGCAGAACAGCCCACAAGACACAGTGGGAGGGACATCAAGCTCACTACTCAAACTGTCTGTGAATTTATCGGGATGAAGCTTACACTAACTTAATTTTGAAGATCACCATTCTGTTTGCAGATAAAGTGTTGATGCCGGTGGTGGGGAAGGTGGTGATTGGATTTCATCAAGCATCTGTGTCAGGAGGTGGTGGCAGGCATGGTGCCACAGGTGCAGCCAACTAGGCTGATTCGATAAGAGAGAAGGACTTTTCGGGTTACTTGATTGAATGTTGTGACCCAGAACAGAGTTGCCTCTGAGATTTTAAATTTAAATGTTAATAGATGGATGCTGGGGAGTAAATGAATGGACAGAAGGCAAGGGGTGTGGCATTGAGGGCATAATGAATAAAGAAATGGAGGACCAATAATAAAGTGGTTCTCCTGATTAAAATTTTGCTAAGCTCCATTTATTTTGTTACATTGCGGACACACAGGATATACGACCATAAAAACAGCAGTGCTGGCAGCTGAACTCTTCTAAATTATTGCTTTACAGATATAATAAGATAGATGAAGCTTAAAGCAGAGAAATTAAACTTTTTCTTATTCAGCTCACAAACACAATTAGCCCAGTTCAGCACAACCTTGGTAAACTTTGTTAAGCCTTCTGCTTGAAATGTGATGATCTGAATCTCACTTTATATGTAAATAGACCTGATTAATTCAGTCAATAAATGCTGATAAAGAAACGCATTGTTTTAGATTATCCTGACCTCAAGAAAGTTATTCTGCTTTAATGTAGTTCTGCTCAGAAAGGGCAACTTATCTTTGATTCCTATGAAGATGATCCCATTTCCCCATTAGCTTCTTGGGTCTTGTTCCGCAGTGAGGACAAAATAGACCTGGAGACTGACGGATGCACTGTTGGCATCATCGCTAAATTGCTTAATTAGAGCCTCAGAACCGCCCATTTAAATTAAAAAAACAAACACTGGACACAGTTGTACTGGACTGTTGTGATGAAGAAAGTGCTGGTCTTCTTTGGGTAACTGGCCTTGCATGGAAACCCTGCTCCCATCTGTGTGTGAATTTGTGAATGAGAGGCAACAGCACTTTACCGTTTCAGAGATAGGGTTAGCAGCCTAGACATCCAGATGGAGCTTCAAATAGAATAACTGCTCTTTTGCATTGAACAGAGTCAAGGCAAGGTACTCAGGTTTCAGTACTCAGTGAGATTACCTGATTAAATAAATAATATATATCCATCTAGGTGGCCTCCTGCCACCGTGACCTGGTTAAGTCGTAGAAAAAATATATTATTGCAGTGGATCTCAGATGCCAGTCCCTCTGTTCAGGGCTGGCAGAGAGTTATATTTCAATTGATTCCATTGGAATATCTAATGAGTATCCTCCACTCCAAGTGGGATCAGTTTCTTGGGGTTCGGGGGCCCTACCTTAGGTCTCTGGAGCCTGGCTTGGCAAATGCTGTGTTGTGGGGAGTCTGAGTGTGGTTTTCTTTTTCTTGTGAACTTGAAGTATCTGTCTAGATTGTTGCTTTAGTTATTGTTGATTGTTTCTTTTGTTGTTGTTGTTTTGTTATTGTTTTTTTTAATTCTTTGTGAATTGGAGTTATGTTTTTGCTTAAGTTAATGTTTGTGTGATTGTTTGTGTTAAAAAGCAAAAAAAAAATATAGTGGTAGAAAACCGATGGATGGATGTAGCTTCTTTCCCATCTTGCAGTAGCATTATATTTTAATGACAAAATAATGCCAAATATTCAGACTGCTATCTATCATAAAATAATTCAATTTTTAAGCTACTTTATACTTCTACACTTTATCTGACAGCTTGTACTTTTCAGATTAAAATCTTACACAGAAAACTTATAATGAGGTTTTTAAACCAGTGGCTCTCAAAGTTGGATCTGGGGACCCCCAAGGGTCCTTGAGGGGATCCCCAGCAAAAAAAGGAATGCTTTATTTTCATTTTAATTCCATCCATAAGTAGCACAGTGACAGAATGTCTGACTAATTTGGTCATGGGTTTCATATACTTTCTGTAATAAAACATCAAAAAGATGGCGGACCTGGTACAAAATCTTATCAAAGTTGGTCTGTCGGGTAATTTGTGTTGGTTTAGGGGTCCCTGATGTGAAAAAGTTTGACAAACACTGTTTTAAACGATATGTTGTTAATGTTTGAACAACCAAATAGTAATGTAAATGAAATATGGCGGCACACAGCCTGGTATGATGGAAAGAAATTGTTGAACTTGATTAATTTTGACAGATTGTCAAGCTACTGTTTGGTGTGGCTCTTTTAATGTGAGCTTGCAGCACGATGAAGTTATGAAACTGGGTTTGTGACATAACAAAGTAGAACTTCAAGTAGATCGCAGCTTGCGAAACGTTCTTTCCACGCTAGGATAAACAGAATCATTACTGCTTGAGGGCTGCATTTTATTTTGTAGGCCAAATTTCTGCTAAGAATAAAAAAAACAACACTTTTTGTGCAAGGTGTTAGTGTGTATGTTTTTCAGATGACAAATGCAAACAAATGCATTTGGGTCACAAAAATAAGCAACTGACATGATGAAAATCGACACGTTACCTCACACTGAGATGTCATAATTACACTGCCACACACATGCTCTCATCTCAACATTATACAAGCGTGTTAGATCTGCCCTGCAACCACTCATTATGGGCTGCTGTGTTCCTGGAACCGTGTGAAGATTAGTAGCTCTGCAGATGCAAATGCATTTGCTCCTGGCTGATCCTGACACCGGCAAATTTAGCCTGAAAATAGAGAATAGTCCATCTTGAATGACAGGCTAATCTTAGCTCTCTGTGCATGTTTGTGGGTGTTGGAATCTGGTTATGTCTTTTCCTTTTTTCCCCTGATATATTTTGATGTTGTTTTATTGATGCACTGCGACGACCGAAAATTGTTTACTGAAAATGGCAAAAGATAGTCTTCATGGGAAGTGAAACGTTTTGTTGACGGAGACGAACGCTACCTCTGGAGGACAATATCAGCTGAACATGCAGACAAAAGCACACAATTTAGTGCATGAATTACCCAAAGACCCAATATCTCTGACAAGGATTGGCTTTTCTTTCATTACCGCCATGTTGACCATTTTTCATCCCCCATCTCTCTTTCTCTGGCTCTCACTTACCTATCACAGACTCGATCCAGTTTAAGCCACCTTTGAAAGCAAAGCATCATTGCTTTATATTTGTGTTTGTTATCTAGATGTGTAGCCGGTCAAGCCGCAGGGGTTTGTGTAAAGACACGGCGGTAAAGAAAGAGATGTTGACACACAAGCACGCAAGTGTAGAAAATGCATGCATGCCAACACACACACATGCACACAAATGTTCACAGTATCTGGACTCTCAGACACTGAACTGGCGTGCAGTTCAGATGAGGTCTGATGGGGTTGCCTGGTCTGGCAGTCCAGTGCTTTTGGAGGATCAAGCTGTAGCTCTTATCTCTCTGGCCTGATGGTCTAACCTCTATTCCCTGCCATCAGTCTCTCTCTCTCGCTCACACACACACACACACACACACATGCACTGATCTTCTCTGCCTTACTTTTTTGCCATCTGACTGACCACAGCTGAAGCAGCTAAACAAGCACTTTTGTTTGGGGATGAGCGGGGAAGTGAGAGCGCAGACAGTCAAATGTTGGAATAGTGTTAGAAACTACAGAACTGCATGCCTGCACCCATCCCCAAATATTCACCCAGGTTTTGTCCCCATGTCTCCCAACTGCAAGATCACAGTGATTACTTTACCATAATCGACAGGGCACAACAAAATGGCTGCAGAAATTACAGATTTTTTTTTGCTATTTACTTTTCAACCAGGATTTTCACTAAGATTTTTTGTGTTTATTGATTCAATAGACTTTTAAATTGTTTACTTTTCTAAAGTTTTTACTTTTCTAAATAGTACAACAACAGTGATAAATTCACTTAATTGGGCAAAACAAAAACTGAAAATAGTGAGATGATTAATTTATTAACCCAGATTTTTTTATACTTGCAACTGCTCTACTGATCTCTGTGGTTAATGGTAATCAAGGTCCTCATGCAATGTTTTCAGTCTTAGTCAGACAAAAAAAAGAGGGCAAGACAAGTGAGTTGTTGATAATGCATTAGTAAATAATAAATGGTTAAACTCTTGTAAAGACCTATTTTCACTTGGATGTCTGCAAGGGTTATTTTTAATTCTGACTTCTAACTGTGTATTAACGATTAAAATAAGCACAAATATATGTTTTTTATTTAAGAATAAAAATGAAAAATAATTAACTGTATACATCCCACACACATCATAATACCTTAAATATAATCTTAACTAAAACGAAGAAAGCACCTATGCTGTGACTAATAAAAAGAGAAAGCAGTGACGTTTTCCTAATTGAACCCTTATATCTCTTCCTGTGCTACTTCTGAAGGTCTTAAACCAGCAGGATGTGAAGTTATTCAGTAAGCAATGTTCAATTACTGGCACATGCACAGCCATTTAAAGATGTGCAGAGTGGAAAGCAGAGACACCTGCATTAAATTACTTTTTCCCTCCTCTGTTGTATAATTGCCGATGCTCAGATGTACATTGTGCTGAAGTACTTGCATGTCAAAAGTAATTGCTGTTTTCTCGAGGTGCAGAAATAACTCTCACAGGACTGTCAATTAAAACAGAAATGCCGGTTTGGCTTCTGGCTATGACTTATGTGTACATTCCTTCTATGTGAGGCTCCAGAGCTGAGATTTTCTTTTATGAAATGTTGTGAAAACATCAATCAATATTCTAGTTGCAAGGCTCATATCAGGATAAGAAAAAAATAAATCGAGACAATTCTTGCAGACTTTTATCTGTTAAAAGCTCATACACTGATTACAGTTGGTCAAACAAACAACTTCACATTTTTTTTGCGTCGTGTCGTGTGCACATCAACTTCCATAAGTCACCAGTGTTTGTTCTGGTGAGGACGTTATGGATGTTGGATGGTCATCAGTATCAAACTGTTGAGGTTCAACAAGTGATATAGAAAAGCTCCTTTTAAGGGGTTTGATGGCAGCATGGAAAACTAAGTCTTCAAATCAAAAGAATGCACCGGGCTGTCTTTTAGGAAATTAAAAAAAAAAAGATAGCAGAGCTGAGTGGTGAATGTTCCCAAGGATAAGCCATTGTGAGAGATTTGATAAGAGAGCGGGTATTCTCAGGTATTGTGAACATATCCAGAGCGTTGCATTTTTAAAATCAAACCTTTCTGAACTGAAAAGAGCGTCGGTCACACACGGTAAGGTGCCACGAAAGGACCGTGAGTCCTGACGGTGGTAGCTTGTTGGCTGAAAGCAGTTAACATGAATCCACATTCACAAAGCTTGAAGGAAGGCTGCTTGAGTGTTCGATGTTAGACTTGAATTTCATATCAAAAACATAAAGAATCTGGAAGTCAATCACATCTTTTAAAGTGTTGTCCAAGAGTGAACCTTTGAAAGCAAACCTCAACCCCTTTTTTCGGTGGGTTTGAAGAAGATAAAAACTGAAAATTAGCTAAACTTCTGCTTATTGTAGAAAGATGAAGCTTTTACATTGCTGTTACAATTGATGTTTTTCCAAATCAATGTTGTTTTTTTTATCAAAGACTTAATATTAATACAATATTGGTAAAGTTCCTCAGTATCAAAGCCAGCTTTCCCCTTCATTCATGTAGTTTTCATCCTAAAATGAAAAGAGACAGCAACTGATGTTGTTTACTACTGAAATTAAAACCAGTTTGAAGCCTCATAGATCAATAGACACAAAGTTATGTGAATGGAAATGTTTTATAGGTATCAAGATCTTTTCATAAATGGATGCGCAGTCTGGTATTTTAGCAATGAAACCATATTTTAAAACATAATTTATCATTCATTTCTGTATTTCTAGAAGCTGGTGAAAACAGAGAACTACCAGCTACTTTGGTAAGATAAAGAACTTAGTACTGGTTTCAAACCGGGTGTGAAAAGGCGAAAAGATAAGTATAGTATACCAACCAGACTGATTGGCCAGAGTGATTTCGAGGAGTCAAAATGTCTTCCAAGCAATCAACCCAAACAACTGTTATTTTGAAAAACTCTTTACCAGAATTGCAACCATTTTTTACTTTTTGTCACCAGAAACATTTGGGTGTAACTTCATACAGAGATTCAAAAGCTTCCAATTCATAGGATACAACATAGAGACATTTATTTCTTGATTCAGTACCCAAACCCTGTGGTTCGCCCTCCCGTCAGCCCCAGAAAGCAGCATTGTTCATTAATAACCAAAATTGCAAAACCAAATAAACTAAAAAATGTCAGATTAGCTCCTGTGGTGCCCCTTACCCATCCGTCCTTCTTTTGTCCATCTGTCCATTCATCCGATAAATCCAGTAAACGGAAAATAATGCACAGGTGACTGTGTGTGCATATGTGTGTGAAAATATAATTTGTAACAAAAACAAAAATAATCTAGAATTGGTTTGAAACACTGGCCAAAGGGGAGTCAGCATCTGGGCTGTCTTCAACAATCTGTCCTCCCAAATCCGACCAACTGCAGAAGAAGTCTTTTCCTGTTGATTCTTCTTCACCCTCTCTTCCCTCGCTGCACTTTAGGAACGCGCACGCACGCACGCACGCACGCACGCACACACACACACACACACACACACACACACACACACACACACACACACACAC
>JAPMOB010050670.1:0-19347 GCA_029875015.1 Lepomis gibbosus | reverse complement strand
CACACACACACACACACACACACACACACACACACACACACACACACACACACAGTAAACAGCAAAGACTTACTGTATCTCTGCAAGGACTCATCTGACTGCTGCTGAGGGGAGAATGGAAAGTGAAATCCTCATGCTTGCTTCGCGGCACTCCTCTCTTTCACTCCCTCTGTCACTGCCCCTTCCTCCCTCCCTTCTCCTTCGCTTTCTCCCTCCCCTGCCTCTTTTCCTTCCTCCTCCTCCTTCTTCTCCTCCTCTTCCTCCTTCCCTCCCTATCCTTCACTCCCTCGCTCCTTCTCTCTCTCCCTGCTTCCCTCTTGGCAGAGCCCTACTGTATTCAGACACACCAGGCTCCATATAAGGCAGCGCAGCTAAACATGTCACACATAATTTATCCACAGCAGGCTGCAAGTTCACCTTTCACAGCTCGCGCTTGGATCGTATGCAAAAGAGGGAGGAGGGGAGAGGAGGGCAAGGCAGGGGAACTTAACTCAGACAAACTTCTACTGTCAACAGCCAAGTTCCCAGCTTCACATTGTATGTATGTGTGTGTGTGTGTGTGTGAGTGTGTCTGTGTGCGTGCCTGTTTGCATGTGTGTATGTTAACAAATGGTGACAATCAGACCGTGAAAATGCTACCGGAGAACAAAATGCAATTCACCTGCTCTGTTCCAACACCTCCCTCTACCTCTTTTCTTCCTCGCAGTCTCTCCGCAATCTGTATCTGCAGGCAGTAAATCTCATACAGATGCTGTTTGTGAGACCTGTCCACCTGCACACCCCCCCTTCTCTACCTCCCTCTGCTCTCGTTATCTGTGCTGCTACCCTCATGACTGACGGAACAGAGAGAAGGAGCAAACAAAAACAACAAAAAAAGAAAAGGGTTAAACAGGGGCAGAAGAAGACAGGAGTTAAATCATTTTGTTTCATGACTGAAACAGGGCGATGCAGTGAGTGGGAGTGCAAGAAGAGCGAGATAAAAATAATATGTCAACAAATAAGACGCCATAGCACAGAGTGCTGTCTAGTTGTGGCTGTGAGAATCAGCACGATTCTCTCTGATGATTTTGCACACATCGATGGCTATAAAAATGCATGCCTTCTGACCTCTCTTCTGCTTCCTCTACCTCCCCTGGTTGAGTTTTTTTCAACTTACAGTCTTTATATTGCACACACACGCAGAAAAAAACAGAAATGTGGCATGTGGATAGCAGTTGTGGTGAAGAAAAAGAAAAAGGAAAAGCTGAGAATAGAGAGACAGAGAGATTGGGAATAATAGCTGCACTTGAGTAGCAGTGCTAGCTTGTAGCTTTCTCCTCCCTCCTCCACAGCTTCAGTCCACTCACAGGACAGCAAGAGTCACAGCTCTGTTGCCATGGTGTCTAACTCCATCAAACACTACGTCAGGTGCATGTGTGTCTGTGCGAGCATGTGTGAGTGTGTAGTGTTGTGTGTGTATGTGTGTGTGTGTGTGTGTGTTTGTAGAGGTGTATGTGTATCTGTCAGGTGGGTGTTACCAAGTGACTCAGAGGCACATCATTGACTTGTGGCTGCAATATATCAGAGTGTTTGGAATTTATCACTGTATTCGCTTATGTGTGTGTGTGTATGTGTGTGGTGTGTGTGTGTGTGTGTGTGTGTGTGTGTGTGTGTTTAAGTGTGTAAGGGAAAGGTGTTGATTGAGCAGCAGCTTGCAGCCTGCCCTCAGAAGCACCTTTGATGGATCTGTACTGCTCCAAGTGTTAATGTTCAGCTCCAGCTTCTATAAATATTTATCAATTTGTCCATAGAGTCAAAGCAACATACTACAGACACCGGTTATATGGAATTTCAATTTTAGATCTGGCAAGTCACTGACTTGTGCCCAAAAAAGGCCCTGGAATTGTCTTCCAAGATTAGACTTAATTGGGAACGGGATGCAGTGTGTCCAAGTGTGTACATGTTGTATTGTGAATATAGACTACAAATGGATTCTAAAGCTACAGGACATAATGGCACTTTTCTGTACATCTGAGTTACGCTTTGTAAAAAAAATAATTATTTTAAGTTCCTTCACGTTAAAAACACAGATGTCAGCAACAGATTTAGTCTCTTGCTCATGCACACTTCAGTAGGTTAGTTGCTTTCAAACATACACTACACGACATTGTGGAAAGCAGCAGTAGAAGATCCTGTGCCTACATAAAAGTTGTACTACAATATAAAAATACTCTATTACAAGTAAAAACAATTTACTGAAAGTAAACTTTAACCAAAATGTACTTAAACAAGTATTTACCGATGTTTTGGTAGAAGAAACAAGCTGTAAACACAACTTTGACATATTACCACCTGATAAATTTGTTATGCTTGCCAGTTTACACAGCCAGCTGATACGGAGCAACATTACTGTCATGTTTCTGGTCACCTGACCAAAAATGAAAGATCCTTTTACCTCCTTTAGTCTTTACAAACTCCTGACAAAATATCTGACTGACTCTTTTACTGATAAATGCTCCACTATATTAGCCAGCTAGTTGCTATCTTTGTCTGTCTGTAGCTTGTCGTTGGATTAGTAATGATTATTTTTGGGCGCTGCTGAGAATGGTAGTAGTGAACCAAAATAATTACCTAAAAGTTGCTAAAATGCTCTTTAGTGCTAAGGGGAACTGCAGGGTCAGGTGTGTATTTTCTGTGGGTTTGTTGCTACAACCTGCACAATTCACATTACAGAATTGTGCAGGTAGTTTGACCCATTGTTAATATACAAATATTGCTTAGTGCAGCTTTAAGTGAAATCTACAGAAAGTTAAATTTAATATAAATGATGAATTTATTAAATTTATAATTTATTAAATTTATTAATATTATCAAATTTATTAATATTATTACATTTATTAAATTTATTAAATTATTATCTAAAGTGTCGAAAGTCTTCCATATTCCAATACTCTATTCTATTCTATTCCATTCTATTCTATTCTATTCTATTCTATATTATTATACTACGTTATATTATACTATATTATATTATTAGTGAATTAACATGTAAGCACTATTTTAATGTTAGCGGGTTGAAATTGAGATAATTTAATCTACTTTATTTACTGTTGTTGTGGTTTAATACTACTTTACTACATAAAAATGCAATGTATTTAGAAGCTTATTGTAAGGTTTTAAAATATGAATCTGCAAAGCTGTTGTACCCCCCAGAGAAAAGTGCAAAGTAGAAAATGAAATGGAAATACTCAAATAAATAAGTACTTCAGAGTCAAGTACAGTACTTGAGCATATGTACTTTCCACCGGCAGGCTTCTGGTCTAAAAGGAGAGAGTGATGAAGAAACAAGGTGCAGTGAAAGGTTTTGGCCTGTAATTGCTGCAATTGCAGATAATTTAATGCACACTAAGGTTCCTGCTCACTGCTCTGCTGATGTCTGTGTATGGAGGAAAGGACTTTTGAGGCACTGGTTTCTTACACAAGCCAGTGTCCCTCACATCCACGCTCATACTGATCAGCAAAACGAAGCCACAGATCCATGAACATGTGTCCCTTGTGTTTCAGATCATTACAGATAGGAATGAGGAGAATGTTTGAAAAAAAAAATAGAACAAAGGCAGGAGGAGTTAAAAGTTGGATAACAAGATCTGGATCCATATATCACCTTTGATTCATGCTGTTAAGCAAAGCCAGGGCTGGACCGAGAGCAAAAGAACCTCAAGGATCTTACCAAATGGAAAATCCAAAAGGGTGAGAGTGAGTCTGAGAGGTTTTCAGTATTCATAACAGACCTCTGATCTGTTGTTGCGTATCTAAGGTCAAATCATTAAAGAGATGATCTTTAAACTACAGTAGCTATTTAAGTCTATTAAGACTACATGACCTTACAGAGCCTCTGTGCCTTTTAATTTGTTAATCTGTACAGCTCTGTGTTCTGGTACCAACATATTCTGGGGGCCCAAGATGTGACCTCAGTGGAAAATGTGGGACTCTGTCAACACAGAGCTTTATAACAGACCAGTAGTGGAACATGTGAATGACCATTGTTCAAAACCCTCCTAAGCCCCAAAACTCACCACTGAAATAGCTCTGGTATGACCACTGTTATTCTTCAACTTATAACTAAAGACAGACATACATCTTTCTGCTTTTCTTTTCTTACTTAGAGTATCTCTCTTGGGCTCACATTTTCAAGAAGACATGACATACCCAGGTATGAAATATATAGACACACACTGTACATGTGAATACTTTTGTGGATCAGGCAGCTTTGAGTCTCCTGAACACCAACAATCAATTATTACAAAGCGGAGGCAGAGATATAGATGCTACTGTCATTTAGGTGACTAGTGGATATTTCTATCAGGCGACAACACAAATAGTGTGTGTGGGGGGGCTCTTAATGAATGGAACCATAATGAAAAAGAGAAGCTTCTCCATTTTGAGTTTGGACAGGATTTCTGCAGGGGAAGAGCAGATAGAAGCGGTGCTCTGTCAGAGCTAAATGGAGACAAACCGAATATTCAAAAGACTTGATTTGGTCTGATCTGTATTATGGCTTTTTTGCATTTCATTTCCCAAGCCACAAAAGCTCTTTGCATAGTCCGTTACAGTGTTCTGCATAACAGAATGCTTCCCACATCCAGATGATACACACTGCCAAAAGGTGCAAGACACACAGGTACAACAGTTTCTTTTGAGACTTTCTTACTGTTGTGTCTTACTTATATAGTATAATATATTATAATACAACATATTATAAAAAAATACCTTGCGCTGAGTTTTATTTAAAAGCTGAATTTTGAGGTAATACAACTAGTGTATGCCTATAATGTCCTTTTGCAATACATTTTTTGTCTAGAAATCATCAAGTTTTATTTCAAGCCTATTCTTCACTCTAGGCCTTCATTTTGACCTTCCGTTGTGGCTCCACATGACAATGTTGAAACATGATTTCATAAAAGGGTTCCAGGGTGGAGGACTGAAATTTCCCATTTGAGTCCTTGGGTAATAAAGTTTAAGAGTCCCTGCCCTGAGCTGCTGCAGTCGTGCTTTCCAGCCTGTCTGTGTCTCTGGCGCAACACATGTGGTCACAAGCCTCTGTGGCCGTTTAACCACAAAATGACCCGTGATGGAGAAGCCACACTTTTACCCACCAATAAGCTTGCACTATTTTCACTTAGCACAACATGTATATACCTCAAAATAGGCAAGTATTTGTAGTACTATCAACAACTGCTGTATATTTAATTTTAATACAAAGAGCTTTCCAAAAATCCTCCTGACTCAATCCTCCTCATTGTCAGGGAAGTGTAACTTATAGTACATTATAATTTAGTGTTACACAAAACATATCATACATAATCATACATAATCAATCAACATTAGCTGAATGTTTTGCAATCAAACTTTATGAAAATTGTTATAAATTTTGTTCTATTCTCTAACATAAATATTCTGGACTGTACCTAATGTACATAAAGAGTCTTCAGAATGGTAACATTAATACTGTGCAATTCCATGAGCCAAGTTATCCCTTCCTAAAAGTTACATTGTCTTCACTAGTACTTCCATAGTACATGCAAAACCTTCCCACCATATTCAAATCAGATACAGTTAAACAGTATCTGCAAGCTGGAAGAAAAAAGAACCCATGCAAAAAAAAGAACAGTTACAGACATAAACTTACACAGATATTCCACATGCATATCAGCTATTTCAAATCTCTCTAAGATATATCACTTACATATTTCCTTGTAAGAGAAAAACTACAGCAGCAATCACAAGCAACAGGCAGGGAAGTTGTCGGAATCATAACATGTCAAATATTAATGACACCCTGTCGTCTCTGTAGAGCGACTCTCCGCTCGCCTCCTCTCAAGAGGCAGTAACAGGCAGATAAACACATCATCTAGTAAACCCAGCAGCCGTCCACACGGTCAGGGAAAAGCTGTCTTACCTGCCTGGTTGTCTGTGTGATTCACTCGCACTCAGTCTGGGTGTAGGAGTGTGTGTGCACTCACACACGATCCCTCCGAACAGGAACTGATGAATCTGCACGACTTCAGCCCTGCAGCATGCAGTGCATTATGGGGTTTCAGTCTCTCTCTCTGTTTCAGTCTGTCTGTCTCTCTCTCTCTCTCTCTCTGTTGGCACAGTGTTAGAGGGGGATGTCCTCGCCTCCTGTCTGGAGAGAGGAGGGTGAACTCACACACGCTGTGTCCACATACACAATGCAGAAGAAGCCTCATGATGACGACCGCCGCGGCACTGGTTGCCGTGGCAACAGCATCCCCCCACACACACACTCCAACTATCTCTCTCTCGTGATCCTGTAGCTCTTCAGGCTCTCTCGCAGTGTGTTCTGTTTAAATACCAGTAGCATTTACTTTGAGCCTGAGCTAACCAGCTAACACATAAATGAGGAGAGTGATCATGTGATTGCTAACTGTTGCTTCTGCCTTCTGAGATAAAGGAAGGATGGTGTGTAGAAAGACAGACACAGATACAGAGCGTTTGTGTGTATGCACATGCCTCTCTGTGCTTGTGTATGTCTGTGAGTGTGTGGGTTGGTGTGGTGGTTCCTGGAAGCAGGCTATAGTTCCTGTTTGTGGTTTCTTTCCTTTTCTCCATTGTTACTGCCAGTGCACTGAGGCCTGCAGCTCTTTGATAACACACATTTCAGTCACATTACCAACAAGGGAAGTACAACTGGACTGACCAATGAAATGATGGCCTGTGAGCACACATGCATGCAGGCAGACAGACACACAAAAAGACTGATTACACAGACTGGTGTAATTATTTCAATTTTCATCATTATTCACCTTCCTGGAGGTTCATTTTATTTAGTGGGCTGATTCAGAATGACAATGGGTTATGAAGAGTGGCTGACAGACAGAAAAAGAAGAGAGAGAGGGAGGGAGGGAGAGAGAGATGGAGGAATAAGTATTGTAAAGAGAGAGAAAGAGAGATTGAGAGTGAGGGAGAAAAGGAGATTAGACGTCCTCTCCACTGTCTCCCATGGCGACAGAGTGCATGGAAGGCCCTGGCTGTCCTTCAGGCCCTGTAAATCCACAGTTCACAGCTGATTCCTGCAGCGCAACCATAGCTATGGGAACCCTTAACACTCAATCTTTCACCATCTAGCTTTTCCGTTATTCTTCTGTTGCAGCTGTCACCGCCCTCTCTTTCTCTCTTTCCCTCAGACTTGCGCCACCCTATTCGGCTCCTAACTCTACCTGACCCTACAAGAATCCGTCACCAAAACATGCATGCCACATGTTCATATTTAGATCAAGATGACAGATACCCCCATGCGGATGGAGCTAGAAAGACCCAGAGTAGTCAGACCAATTATAAACTACATCTCCCATGGTTCAGTTCTCTGTCTTTCTAGTAGCCATGGGAACATGTAGGAAGCAGGATTCACTGAGCATAGATTCTTCATAGGATGATTAAATCAGTGAACTTGGCAGAGGAAGGGAAAGGGAGCAGAGTAAGGTATAGACAATGTGGGAGGCAACAGATGGTAGTGAGATTGTGGTGTGTTTGTCCATGCAGGTTGCCAATACATACTTTGTCCTCTAGTTTATTGTTTAGGTCTGCAAAGAATGTGCCACTAAGTTAAAGCTCCTCCTCCAGTTATTCGGAGCCCTGCTTTTCCATGGCACTTTTTTTGCCTCTGGAAGGAGCAAATATCTGAATAAGCTGGCATTATCACTGAACACTCATGTGCTCCGTGTAATGAAGGGTCCTTGAGTTTGAGGGACACTGAATAACCTGCTCAGATTTGAAAGCCTGGGTGATTAGTCTGCTCTTTGGGACTAATGGCAACAGCAGGTGTCCACAGGCTATGTGTGCCACATCCATTCATTAGAGATATTAACACTAACCACTCGTGCACATACACCCTCCCACACACAAAGAGAAAGAGACAGAGAGAGAGAGAGACAGAGAGAGAGAGAACTCACTACTCATTGGAACTATTCATTAACAACATTGAAACTCCCCTTAAGCGCAATGACCATTGATCAGGCTTATGCATAATGATGGTGGTGTAACTGCTTGTGTAATTATTACTAGCTTCAGACTTTTATTCATGTGGGTTATAATTTTTTATAGCACCCCTGTATTATAGGTATTGTGCCTCTTTCTGAAATCAATATATACTATTGCTGTGCGTATGCTTCTCCATAAAGGAGAAAACAAGGCTCTTGAGCTGCATGTGCTCAGTGCCAGATCATTGTGAACTAACTTGCAGGTAAATATTAATTTGCAAAATACTTAGCATTCGTTTTTAGCTGTCTGCAAATTTTATAACCTATCAGGATCTGTTCTGGTTACCAAGTCTCACCCACGTGCCTCAATATGAACATTGCTTACATCACTTTCACCCAGTATGTTTGGTCACAATATGATGATATTTGTTATTGTATTGACACTTTCAGAACCACTCTTTAATATTTTATCCTCCTTCTTGGTTCTCAGCGCATCCAGTAGCCTTCAGCAATTGGCTCTGCTTGTAAAGGTCAGAGCAGGTTGGGGTCAAAGATGAACAACCCCATAAAAAAACAATCAACAAAAAACCACAACAGCAAAACAGCGGAATTTTGTAGGAGAAAACCATAAAAAAACTTGATTAATATGGACGTGTAAAATCTTAGAAGATTTGTTCTTATTTATTTTTTTAATTTGATTCTTTCTCATTTATCAGTGAATGCAGAGACTCTAGTGGCAAGTAGAGCATGGAATATTTGAGTTGTCCTTGGCAGTAACAGATACAATTAGAACATTTGGGAAATTGTATTGACTTAGCACTTACTACTGCATCGCTTGTGGTTGTTGAGGGATATATACAGAATTGTATGGTACAAATATGATCTTTACTGTACTTTGCCATACTGCATGTAAAGTATACATAACATCAAAACAGGGGGACTATTCTGCTGCAGTGGATATCATTAGTTTTCTGTTCATGATCTCACAAATTTATAGCTTTTTAAGTGGCACATCTGACAGCAAAATAATATTTACCCATTTATTTTTAAACACCTCTTCCCTCATCTCTGTCAGAGAGACGAAGGGGGGTGAGGGGTTCGATGTCTGTCTCTGTTATAATCAGTCTGTTCCTGTAGAGAGGGACTCACACCAAACAGAATGGGCAAGCATCACAGTATTGAATTATTTTTAATATTCCTTCACATGCACACTCAGACAGTCCCCTCTGTATCACCCCAACAGGCCGTTGCAAAGTTATGTTATTATGCATCAGGCTTTCCCCTGAAAAAGGGTTAAACATTAACAAAACATAAAAGTTTGCTTAATTTGTGGAGTTTAAAATGAAAGGCCTGCACAGGCAGTATCCAGTAATCTGTTTCCTGCTAAGGCTAGAAACTAAACAGAATGCCAGGGTTGTCATCACCCTGAAATTAAAAGTCCACCACACAATAACAATGAAATGCCAAGTGCAGCCATGTAATCATGGAAGCAAACAGCAACAACTCTTAAGAGTTTGGCAAGAGTCAGAATATACTGATCAACAAATAGTGAACCCGTAGCCTCTCCCAAATAAACAGCACAAGTGAGAGTGAGCTAAAACATTTAATCATTAACAAAATATTAAAATCAAAACAGCCTAGATGAGCTCCCACTTGTAACCTTGAAAGGCCAAGGCTGACCATTATGTTACATTCATTTGGCTAGTGCTTTTGTCCAAGGTGAATTATAAGTATACTAAAACTCCCTAGAAAGAAAAGCTGCGTCATTACAAAAGTGAAAGCGCATCACCCTCAAGCTAAAAGTCTTTAGCACTTCAATACTAATGCTTTTTATCTTTAAGAAAGTGCTGGCATTCATTGTGTTTCGAGGTGTAATTCAAAAAGGTGTGCTTTGATGGACAGTTACTGTGCTGACCTGCCTTCAGTGGTGAGTTCATTCCACTACAAAGAGCCTTGACCCACAAACACAGGGACCACCAAACAACACTGTCACTAAATGGCTACAAGCATAATACTAGTCTAACCATACAATCAGAAAGTTAAGCATTCAATAGACATCATATAACCCCCATTTGTTTCAATTAAAATCCAGTCAATCAAATTTGCTTACCGTCCCCTGGCTGTCAGCTTGACAACCAGTTCAGCACTGCTGCCCTTCACTGAGCTGCACAGATGAGCGCCACTCCATTATTGGGACAATAATGTGATTTGTTGAGAAGTGTTGGATAGAGGAAAATTTCTTGTTAACGCCATTCAGAATGTTGTAATGTAGCTGCAACCTTGTTAGTCTGTAGCGGCGTCTTGCCGGGGTGCAGAATGCCACACATACCATACGCTTACAGCTAAACCAGAGCTGAGACTAAGGATGTGTTATAGCATCAGTTTCTTAATGCAGAGAAAAGAGCTTGAACTGTAGATTGAATGTGGGGAATATTAACTCAACTTCATTTCTCTTTCAAAAACCCATGCAAACAAACAATGGTATGAGGATGCTAAAATACTTTGCCTTCACATCTATGTGGGAGAGATGTTGACTTTTCTGATAACATAGGTCACACTGGGGTTTGATCCTGCCTAGAGGAGAGTCAAAGCACTTACAAATAGTACACGCACAGACGCATATGCATGCATACACATGAAACAGGGTGGGAGAGAACAAATCCCAGCAGGTTGCCCTTGGTAACTTACAGTTGGTAAATATTCATAAGAACAATCTCTAGACTCATCACAACTAGCAGAAAGACATGTAAATGTGTGAGACGAAGGGGGAAAGATACACGGAGATAATTATTATTGAAGAGTGTGTTGGAGAAAGAGAACAGATGCTAAGACAGAGAGACAGAATGGCGAAGGATAACAGCGGAAAAACAAAAATACTGGTTTTATTATTGGTTTTGATAGTTTAGACACAATTACAACTGAAATGCTATGGTCTACAAGATACTTTCTGAAACTAACTGGCAATTACGGTAGCTTTCTAATGCATAAACAAAACTAAAGTGCACTTTGTTTGTGTGGAGATTAATAGCTGATTAGAGATGCATGAACAAAACTATCAGAGAACATTATGCACCATAACTGGATCACTGACTTTCTGAGCTAAGAACGTTGAATTTGAAGCCCAGATTATAATAACAAGTTTGAAACAGATTCCAAGTGCACAAGACCCATGTCTACAGTTTGTACTCCGAATACCAAAGTGTTACTTTTGTTGCAGTGAGAACACCTCAATAATCACCTGCAGCAGCCGGCGTTTGATTCGGACAAACAATATTGCCTGTTTTGAATGTGTCCTGACCACACGCAGTGCATATTCATAATGTTGCAATGTTTATTCACCAGATGAGGGGCATGGTATTTAATGATTTCGAGCACTTCTTCATTTCTTATTTCATAATTCAAAATCAGAATATAACCAGCTGCACACATTCGCAGCTGGTCATAGAGGCACAGCTCACAAAGCAGATCAACCCAGAAGGTGATTTGTGGGCAAATGCTGATGGGCAGATCATGTCCACTCATGAGCACTACATATACTGTACCTCTGCTTCTTCCATGTGTTCCTTTAAGGGGTGATAAATAAAGCAACATTTGGCTCTGCCTTCTTAAAAAGACACTACTTTATTGTTTCTGAGAGAAAACTAGATGCTGACTTTTTGAAACTTTGTCCTGCTGTCAGTGTTGGATTGTGTACCATATTTTAAGTGAGAATGATTTTCATTTTCCTTCTGTATTGATCGCAAGCAATGTACACTCTTGTACAGGCTGTACAGTATGCCTGCTACCCAATACAAATATCTTTTCTGAGCTCAGTAATATCACTTACACTAACGGGAGGAGGGCTAAGTTGTCGTGGTGCAATGTTCTCAGCAGTGCTGTGTATTTAAAAAAAGACTTTCCTGTAACTTTTCCCTTTTTTTGCATTTACTTAAATTTGGCTTTGTCAACATACACAACGTCACATAATAACTTAAAATGCTTTTCTGACACGAGACAAGGTAAAAGGGTCAGCCATCTCCTTCTGTATCAGATTTCAACTTTGGCCTTTTAAAAAAAATAACAATCTCGACATCTATCTCTCCTTTAGCTAAAAATAAGTCTGTTTCTAAAAGGTGCTGGCCAGTTTAATTGACTAATTAACTCAAATCCCAGGAGGACTGTAACAGCCAAATGAAATTAAAAAAACAGCTCACACAACACTCTGCATTAGAGCCAGTCACTTAGTATTTTTGTTAGTGAGCAATAGCCTGCATGAATATCCCTTTTTTAATCTCTCTTTTTCTCTCAAATACATGTACAAACATGCAAATCTCTGTTACGCACATACTCCCCGGCGCAATGATTTTTCACTTTTCACACCCTTTTCCCCTTTCCTTTTGAAACAGTAATCCCCAGCTGCAGCACTAATAGCATTAGCAGAGCATATCCAATCCCCTTAGTGTCCCAAAGGGGAGCACAGAGCTCAGACCTACACTGAGAAAGATACTCTGGGGGACTACATTTCCCATACTGCCTTCCATCCAATCCATGCACATTACTCAGCTCAGTATTGATTAAAGGAAAGTAAAAATAAAGATTAAATAAAGAGAAGAAAGGTGTGCGGTATATTATCAATATTATCACCTGAGGCGCAGTTAGAGCTGAGTGTTTTTGGTGGGTGGCTGTTTGGTATTACTGTGAGAAAAGCAAAAAGCAAATGACAGGTTGAAGAGGGTTATCTAGAGAATAAGGTAAACCCAAACATTGACCTTTTTTATCAGCCAGCTGTGTATAAGTGTGACAGGGAGAGATTTGTACAGAATATGACACCTTACCAAGAAACATGAGTGAAAGCTGTCTCTGTGGAGGCACTAGGATTTTAAATATACAGTAAAAACCTGTTACAGAAAGACTGTCGCGTCATACAAAACACATAATCATAACATGATCACTGCATCGATGTCTTCTTGACAGCCCTACAGTGTTCTACCTAAGCTAATTAGTGGTGCATAATGCAGTTCCTCCAGGATTTTGCAGGCCTTTTTTGTGATTGTTGCGGTCTAAAATGCCTGATTTCGCGGCAGCTTATCTAAAAAATTGCAATTAAAGTTGCTGTGATTTGGGTCATTTTTTTTAAACTTTACAATTATAGTTAAATCATTACACAGTCCCTCCAGGATTACACGGACATAACCCTTTCCCAAACCATGCACATTTAAACCAGCTTACAATGATTCTTTCAGTGCCTGCAATTGAGCGGGATGCAACATCCTGTGTGACAGTGATGTGTTCTGTCTGACTTTCTCCATATTTTTCCTTTTATCTTTGACCACAATACTGCGCGTTTTGGAAGTTTACCCCGCTCTGGTAAAGAAGATCTATACTGTTTTTTTTCTTGGCAAATGTAAGACATTGGTATAGCACATGTCTGCTGCGACTTTTAAATCAGTAAATGACAGATGACGTTTTCCAGGAAATGGTGATAATAGGTCAAATTTGAGGAAAAGTTGCAGTGATTGGTCAAAATTGTAAGTCATGCTGAATTCCCGGGACTTTGTTGAATTTGTGGTGATGGCAATCACGACACCGCAAAATTCTGGAGGGACTGGTAATGGCTCATGTCGTGTGAATTGTTTTATTTTTAGTATAGAAATGTAATGTACAGATATATTTTCATTAAAACAAATTCCTGTAATTTATATTTTACATTTTCCCCCATTTGGTTGTGATGTCGTTTTGTAACTTGCAGGAGTGTGCTGTTGTTACTTTACAAGCCAAGTAGGGGATCAAATAACAAAGAACCGAATGTGAAAAAAAGACTAGGGCATTCATATAGGGTGATTTCTTATTTGCAATTTGCATTTACAGTAGCTACATGTATGCATGACTGAACAAATTATGAAAAATAGTGAAAAACAAATTCACTTGTGTTTTGGTGAATAAACAAGGTGAAACAATGTTGACATGATATTTCAGATCAGAATTCAGAACAGCCGCCTAGTGTGTCCTGAATTATTCATTAACACAGAGCAGACAAGCATTTGTACATAAATGTTTCTGTGTGCCTATGTGCATGTTACATGTTTTTTTGTCTTCATCCTGTCATTTGCTGTCTAGATAGATGGATAAAGAGAGAGAGAGAGAGAGAGAGAGAGAGGGGCAAAGACAGGACAAGGACATAAAGGTACAATCGTCTCTGAATGGTCCCATAGTGTGAACAGACCTTGTTCCCAAACACAGCCTTCTAAGGCAGAGCAACGCCAAGCCAACCAGCAGAGGTCTTCCTTCCTCCCAGCCCCCTGTTAGCCAGCCTGCCAACCACAATGCTTCTCCATCTCTCAGCTGTTAACCATAGCTCACAGTGAGTCACTGACTTAAAAATATGCTGCAGTCTGCAACGGCATCAGCTTGAAAGTTATCATTCTACTATGCAGAGTCAATATTGTTTTTTTCCTTTTTCTGTGTGTGTGTGAGAGAGACAGAGAAAATGATGTAAACACGGCGAGGGAAGGAGGAAGCTACAAAGGAATGAAGGGGAAAGGAAGAAGAAAAACACAGAGGCAGTTGTGTGTCAGGCCTAAGAATGAGCTGTAACCTAATGAGTCTAGATGAAAGCTGACTGTCTGAGCTAACTCAATTCTTTGCTCTGCTAGTCATAGTGCTTAGCTTAATGATGTTTGCTCCAGACTACTGATGCCACAGCCAATGCTGGATTGCCTTTTTTTGGTCATATGTTTTCCTGTGTGCGACGACCCTCTTCGCCGCTTGCATGTGT
The DNA here is from genome assembly GCA_029875015.1 of Lepomis gibbosus. Taxonomy (NCBI): domain Eukaryota; kingdom Metazoa; phylum Chordata; class Actinopteri; order Centrarchiformes; family Centrarchidae; genus Lepomis; species Lepomis gibbosus. The sequence continues at coordinate 4,614 of JAPMOB010050670.1, read as the reverse complement.
AGAATGTTGAACTTGGCTGAGGCCGCACACAGACTGACATCACCCACACTGTGCAGCAGACATCCGTTTAAGACATGTTTACAGTGCTTAAACCACCGGCATGCCTCTATCCTATAAACACAGAATGTGGCGGACCATGCACACACTTGTATGTGTGCACAGTGTTTACACAGAACAGATAAAGAAATATAACCAGAGCAGGAGGTGAAGCTGCAGTTTGTAGGATTGTGGTTAAATACACAACAGGAATGAAGACACAAGGCGAGGATGTTCCAGGGAGGTCTTTGTAAAGCGTCAGAGAGTTTTGAGGGGCAAGGTGTGTACACAGAGGTGAGGAGGAGTCACGATTCTTGCTCAGGAATGCTGTAAAGCTGTTTGTAGAGTCAGCAGGACAGTGAAAAAGCTTAGGTGTTGGAGCTTTGCCAAAGCAGTGGTCGGGGAAAAAAAGAAGAAAAGAATGAAAACGGGTGATTGGGAATAAGAGAAAAAAATGTGATCCATAAAGAGAAATCTCAGGCGTGTTGTCCATTGAGGAGAGTATTACACTCTCCATAAAAATGCAGTCTCAGGTTAATGAAATCTGGGAAGCTCTCTTTAGAATTGTATCAAAGCCATTCCTGCCCTGCTACACTATTTCTACTATTTCCATCTCCACAGCAGAATACAGTCATCCTCTTTGTTTCATGCTGCCTATCAGCAGCACATCTGTTTCACACATTACTGTGGTTCCTGAGCAAATTTCTACCCATCTAACGAATCCAGGTCTGTTATGTGTATGTGTGTGTGTGTGTGTGTGTGTGTGTGTGTGTGTGTGTGTGTGTGTCCCGCTATAGAAGCAGAGTGAAAGAACATTCATTCATTACACAAAGTATCCAAACAATACCACATTATACCCACCAATAGAACAAAGGGGTCTACTAAGAATTATGCTTTTCTCTACTAAGTTTCTTAGTAGAGAAAAGCTAAGTTTTTTCTTTGTGTCATGGGCAAATACAGACAAATTGACAATTTAAAGGTTTGAAATCTAAAGGTTTATGTTTTTAGATAGAAACATGCCACAGGCAAAGTGTGCTGTTCACTCTCCAGGTATATATGAAATAGATGTCGTAGAACCCGACCAATATGAGATGTTTAAGTCCTATACCGATTTCAATATTTGAGATTTTTAAAATCTTATTTTAAAAACCACATGACATAAACAAAGATTATCCCTAAAATGTTGTTATGGTGAGACCATACCAAGATACCATGACATAATGCAGTACAAAAAAAACTACAGAAATATTTTTAAAAAATCTGATTTGTTATAAATTATGGACGTGCGGTGCGGTGCTGCAGTGGTTAGCACTGTTGCCTCACAGCAAGAAGGTCTTGGGTTCGAATTCAGGTCGTCCCAGCCCTTCTGCATGCTTCCTCCCACCATCCAAAGACATGCTAGTTTAACTGGTGAATCTAAATTGTCCTTAGGTGTGCGTGTGCCTGGTTGTTTGTCTATGTATAGCCCATGCTGATATTAAGCAAGCGTAACATTTACAATGTACACCATTTTAGTTTAGTATGTTAGCATGCTAACATTTGCCAATTAGGACTAAACACAAAGTAATCAGCTAAGGCTGATAGGAATGTCATTAGTTTTGCCAACTTTTATGGCAATCCATCGGATAGCTATCGAGATGTTTCATACAAAAAAAATCAGGGATCACCACCATCAGTAGGCTTCATCCTCTGAGCACCATGAATGCCTGTTTAATGTTTCATAGCAGTCCATCCTGCAGTTGTTGAGATATTTCAGTCTAGACCAAAGTGGTGGACCGACTGACAAACCAACATTGCCATATCTAAAGCCATTTCACTAGTGTGGCTAAAACTGTGGAAATTTAAAGTAGAGGAATTACATTGGTGGGACTTTTATGAAAAGACAAGGTAGTGCTTTGAATCACAAAGCAAATGAAGAACTGTGGCACAGAGAGAGTAGATAATCTATGCAGGTTCATTTTAGATTTATCTCCATCTGAGCAAAAATCCAATTTAGATCCAGCTTTCCTTGACCACATACCCATGCAGGCTCCCCTTCATGGCACAACATAACTCAAGGACAGTGAGTCAGCCAGTCAATATGAGCCTAATCTAATCCATGGTACTGAAACCTGAGCCGCCATGAGACAAGCTGAGTGCTATGATGTCACAGGGCGAGACCTCCGCCCCGTCTACCTGCCGAGAAAGGCGATGAGAGAGGGAGCAGGAGATGGGAGAATCTGCTTACCTCGTTCTAACAGTTACATTCATTTCCTTGTCTGTGTGCAGCAGAGCATGAAGTTGATACATTAGTATCAAGCCACTCGTAATCACCACCTGGGGAGGAGTCAAGGGAGAAGAAGACAGAGCAACTGACCAATGAGGAAGAAGGGAGATATCTGAGATGATGAATAGGATGAGGAAACATTGGATCAGGCACTTTGATAGACATGAAGGCCGGCACCACATGCACAAACACAGAGACACAAGCACGCACACCTCATTAACTCTATTTGACTTCTCACCATATTTTTGTTACAGATCTCTCCATATGAGAAAGCAAACAGGAAAACCCTTCTCGGCCACAGAGCAAACATTTAAACTCTTAGTGGCTCTCTTTCTATAATCCTATGAGCACCTCCAAACATGAACTCTCCTTATTTCCTCTCTATATTTTCTTAAAACCAAGCAGACTGAGACAAAATTCCTGTGGGTGTGTTATTTAGGAGAACTGTTGACCACCTCGGCAATGGCTGGTAATGTGTGTCCTGTCCTTTGGTGCCAACATATACAAGCCAGGAAGTCAAAGACCCCACAGAGAAAATTCATCATTCTCCACCTCTGACACTGATATAGAGGCATATTTTGAATTTGGGCTGTCAGGGGCTATTTATATTATGCCTTGCCAACTCAGCTAACTCTACTTTTGTGTCAAATCTTAGTTGTTCATCTTACTTTTTATCTCGCCAAATTTACTGTGAAATAAATCCAAATTATGTCATTGCACAACGTATTGTTTTCCTCAAGCGCCTATTGCAGTCTCTTTTCTTGAGTGAGGAGTAAGATTTCAGTGACGTCCTCTGTAGTGCTTCGAGATTTCCCAGTCCCCTGACACCGTGTGACACCAATTAGGAGGCTGCAGATATGACAAGCCATTGGTCCAAATGCTGTAACTGACAAAAAAATAACTCTCTCACTGTGTTTCTTTGTGTCGTACGAGAAGTGAGGGAGCAAAACGGAGACTAGTCAAGAGAATTACAATGATGAGTAGGGAGGTAGAAGCCTCATGGGAAGGAAAAAGGGAGTGAAAAAGAGAAAGAGGGGGAATTGATTTGAAGCTGAAAGAGAGTAAAGAACGGCTGATGAAGAACGGGAAGTTTTTTGTCGTCAGTCCGCACTTGACTGTCAGCTGACAGAACTGTCGATTCATGCCTCACTAAAAAGGTATGAGAAGAATGCTGATGTGCTGTTAGAGTACTTTGGAATCTGAGATATAAAGAGTACTTTTCCCCCTTACTGTTTAGAGACATGAACGGTATTTTACACAGAGGCTCACAAGACTCTCATTGTGTCTATTAACCTTGCTAAACCATTACAATGTGTTATACATAATATAACCTGTTTCACAGCTCCCAGGTTCCCCCTACAGCAGTGGTATGATGTCATCAACTCAAGACACAGAACAGGAGGGCCATTATTTTCTGTGCAGTGCAGTAATGTTCACATCTGCAAAACCTGGTGATGCTGGTAATGAAACAAGAGAAGACTTTGAAAAGGCCCTGAGGTGTGCATAAGGTGTGAGTATGTGTGTGTGTGTGTGTGTGTGTGTGTGTGTGTGTGTGTGTGTGTGAGTGTGTGCGCACTTGGAAAACAACTGCTGCAAAGAAAATGTATCATTGCCACCTGCCGCAATCAATGATAGTAATTCACGTGAATGCCTTGGATGCAACAGGCAAATCACACACAGATGTTGCTGTTTGACACAGACCCCTGTGTCACACAGCTGACAGTTTAATGCAAGAAAAAAGTCTCATAGCTTGTGAAAAATCCACAAAGGCCTAACTCAAGCTACCATTTAGCAAACGTAGAAGCAGGCAGCTTCTTACTGCAATTCTGACTGTTCACTGTATGAAAAAGTATGTATACACGCAGCATGCATTATTTTAAAATCTGCTTTTTATACAAGCTTCACACACAAATGTAAAGCATCTGGGTGTAGCCACGGCTTGCCTGACCCAGAGAGCTGGCTATCAGAGGCTGAAGTGAAAATGTGGCAGGGTTAGATATTAGACCCCGCTGAAGTCTTAGCTCTGCAACGTGTCCAATGACTAGCACAGCGATTAGCTGACGGTTAGCTGACCTGACGGTGGTTTTGAATTTATGCGTCCCAGTGGACAGCAGAGGCAATCATATCAGTAACGCTGAGAAAGCCTGACACAGCATACACCACCAACGTGTGTAAAACAAGCCTCTGGAGATGCCGTGACTGAAAATGAAATAGATCCCCAGCAGGGCAAAGAATACAAAAAGACATGTAGGTGCCACAGGGTTCAAACTGAGGGAGGCTGCAGGTCCCAGACCACCTATAAGACTTAAACA
>JAPMOB010050382.1:0-20781 GCA_029875015.1 Lepomis gibbosus | reverse complement strand
TCGTTAGATTAGTCGACTAATCGATAAAATAATCGCCAGACTAATCGTTTAATTAATAATCGTTTACCCCAGCCCTACCTAGCATACTTGAATCGGCTCTCTTTCCCTTCATTTCTCTTTTCCCCAGCCACGCACACCTCTGCTGCCAACATAGCCGCACCTCTTTCTGTTTCTGCTCTGTTGACATTCTCCATTAGCTGTAGGCTATGTTTTTATCAAGTCGCCAAAAAACACCCACAAGTCATCTTTAGGATTTTTCCACTCATTATTTTGTTTTCACGTGTGGGGGAGACTTGTTAATGATGAAACCTATCGTAACGACTGAAACCAACATGGGACTGAATGACATCTGCATTGGTGTGTTCAGTGTTGCTTTACCTGGTCAGTGCTTGTAAAATATCCACTGTGTCCGTGTCCTGTAACGGAATAGCTAACAACTCTCTCTGTGTTTCTCCTCAAAATGGGCTGTTCATACACAAGAAGTGTCAACACTGTGTTGAGATGCCGAGGCACAGATGTTTCAAAACACTGCTCCAAAGCATGGTTCAAAATGTCAGTGTGATGGTTAAGCGCGGCTTCCGTGTGTTTCACCTGTTTCGACACATGGCACACCTGCTGATTTGACGCCGCAGTAAAGTCTATGTTTGGGAAGCACTGTCATTGTCTGAGATGCAGGTTAAACCTGTGACGCATGTTAAACCTCTTATTTGCTGATAGGGTCAACATCTGACCTGGCTCTTCTCACCTCTGCCTGAACAGCAGTACATTTACATGCACTTAACTCAATGTCATGTATACAAGAAAACCTGTTTCCATAATTAGAGTAGGGGCTTAGAGAGATGATTTCTTGGCCATGTATACAGGTCACCGGGCTTCTAATCAGCTTTTTACAGGTAAGCATGTGCATAACATGGAATTTAGACAGGGAAAGTATCGCTGTGACAGCAGAGCAGCGGGATGAAAGGAGATATCGTTACATGTAGCAAAATGTTAACGCAATGTCTAATTGTTGTGACATCCAAATGTGCAATTCCTACCTGTAGTGTCCACGAACAACCCCGTCCGGGTTGAGCATGGGAATGAGCTTGAACACAAACATGTTTCGAAGTGTGTGGGCACGAGGGTCATCTTTTCTCAGAATAAAGTTGAGGAAACCGTTAAACACAAAGGATGAAGGAGTCTCCCCGGGGTGTACTCGACTGCTAAGGAAAAACACCTGCAGACACACAAGAGCCATCGGTCAGCTTCACTGCTTTGACATTATTCAGTGATTCCACAATCAGCCTCAAGGCCATTTAATATGTCACATTACTAAAGACCATTCTGATAGTTTGTTTATGTGTGATTGAGTGATACCCTTTTGCCAGAGAAGCGGTGTGGTCTTGGAGTCTTTATGTCGGGAAACAGCTTAGGGAGACGGGCTTCTCTCTCCTCTAGCATCCCGTTGCAGTTGGTCACAGTGAGCAGGTCTACTCTATTTCCATCTAGAGAGTCGCACAGCAACTCCCTATGGTAATACACACTGTCCGGTGCACTGACAGTGAGAGCCGTCGAGGATGGAGATTGATGGGAGAGAAAGTCAGAAATTGTACAAATAATTGTAATTTCATAAATAAAATAGTATTGTGTGTGTGTTTGAGGCACCTTTGTGTGTTGTGTTTTACCTGCTCGGATTGAGTTGAGCAGCACTGGGGTAGCTCTCGTCCAACTGCTGCAGCATCTCCTGGCACTCACCATAAGAGAACGGGTAGCAGAAGGAGAAATAGGTGGTCGCCCCTCGCACCTCCAGCAGCCGGTGAGTGAATGACAAGATGAACTGGTTATCTACAATCTGTTAAGGGACAGAGGAAGGAAGAAGCAACATATTATTAGAAAGACATTACTGACCGTACTCTACCTTGCTGGCTCCTGATGCCCACATCCTCTCCTTGGCAGCCTCTGAGCATGCATGTATACCTCAGATGTGGGTCTGTCCCGGATCCTTTCCCACCGGTTCCTGCCAGGTAAAGTGCGTACCAGAGGAGCCATGCCCTGGCTGTAGAGTTTCCTCTGGTTGTTCATGTTCATCACATTGATCTTCAGTATCTTTCCAGGTGCTGCACCCCGCACACTGAAGTAAAACCATGATCTAAAACACAAAAACACAATTTGGGATAAGTAGTGTAGCTCAGTGTAGGGGGTTGTGTGCAGATGCATTGCTCATGCTTTTTCCTCTTATGTGAAAACTAAAATGCTTTTTGAAGTTTTGTTACCTGTTTCCATTCTCGTGTTCTGTGCCAGCGCAGTCTGGCTGCGTCCACACATTGAACTCATAGTCAGGGGTACAGTTTGACCCTGATGGGGCACTCCCACTGGGAGCTATATCGGTAGGAGGGCTGGAGCTGCCCTTATCCACCTTCTCCACACGTGCCAGGTTCCCTGAGTCAAACTTGGAGCTGAACACAATATTACCAAAGCGAGCCTCCATGGTATTGAATTCTGGCCTTTTACACTCTCTTCTTGGTTCTACGTCAAGTGCCAGTCAGGGGTCTGACATAGACAGCCTGTTATGCAATCAGATAAACACAATTAGGAGTGATAAGGGGATCCAGCCAACCCGGATAACTTCTGTCTAACATGGTGCATCCTTGTGTTGCACTGACACAGTGGCAAAGCTACAGTATTTTGGGATACTAGAAAAGACATTTCTCAGCAAACCAAAGAAACTTCTAAACTGGTTCTGAGTCTGTGGCTGGAGTTGCAACTCACACTAAGCAAACTGTACGCCTATCTCAGTAATGACCTCAAGTGCCTACCATGTACTCAACAAATCCCCGACTTGCTTAACTGCTCTCCAAAATGGTGTCATCATTCATTTATTCACTGTTATTTTTTTGTGACACCCAAACGACATGCACGTTATTGGATGGCACAAAGAGGACACAGCATGATTGTTCATATTGTAAGTTTCTTCAGAAGGACTGTGCCAGTTCTAGATATTTAAAATTTCATTCACTGGTAATAACTTAATCTTAATCTCGAAGTAAAATGTTTGTTTTAGCTCTCCAAAGATAGTTTTGGTTTCTTAACACCAATTAGGAAAATAAATATATCTTCAATTAAAATCATGACTTGTAACAATGGTGGTATCTCGAATTCACATTTCAGATAGTCAAACTTGAATTGCAGATATATTTAACTGGAGGCTCCACAAATTTACATTTACTCATTTGGCAGACGCTTTTATCCAAAGCGACATTTGAGGAACAACATACAAGCATCAAATACAGATCTACAACTGACAATACATACTAGTAAGAGCTCGTAGTACACATAAACTAAGTAACTTTTAGATGTAATTCTGTTCTTTCACGGGACAGTTCAACCGTAGCGACTTGCTTAGATGCAAGTCAACACATAACAGCGACAACCTGAGGCCGTTAAAGAAAATACAACCATGGCCAAACTATGTACAATTTTTCCTACAGTTACAATCCAGTGCTAGCTAGTTTCCAGTATTCGCTGTACCACTTGCGCAGATAAAATTGTTGCACGTCTGCTTGCATATAATTTTTAACAACGCGATAAACTGAACCTCTGTTCTGCGAGATAAAAATGGCTGCTGATTGATTTCGGTAACAGAGCATAATAACAACAACAGCTGACCGAGAGATCTAGTAGTAGCACAGGGTAACGTTAGGGGGTGGGAAGTAACGCCTGCAAGCGTCACAGTCGGTTCACCAGATGCTTTCGTTTAACACTATTTAAATCAGCAAATGCTAGATAATATTCCTATTATACAGGTCAATGTCGTACAGTCAACGTTAATGTTACACACAGCTAAAAACGCTAGCATACGTTTCTAAGCTACCGAGGCTAACTAAGCTACCGAACTACCAGTCGTTGCTCGAAACGATAGGGTTTTTTAGCGAATACACGTTTATCCCTCGTTACATTGTCAATAAATATTAGCGGCGCCAATGCTTTTACACGACACAGTGCATTTTCAGTCTTACTGGGCTATTTTCGATCGATGTCCATTTTTGTTTTCATCGTCCTTCTCAACCCTCAATTCATTGCTCAGGATGCTGCGTTCAGGTCTCTCTGTAGAAGTGAACGCTGCCTGGAAATGTCGTTTTCGTTTGTTTGTTTTTTTAATCATCAACAGCAACAAGTAGAAGGATGTTTGCCGTTATTCACTGGCTCCGATCTGCGGTGTAGTGTTAAAACAGTCTGTAAAGAGAATTCACCGATATTAGCAACAATAAAAAAAGAGAGTGAGATAATGACATAATTTTACACGAATCAAGTGACCAACATTGTGAGATTATGACGCTGTTTGGACTGTGTATGGTGGCCCTGCAGTGCAAAATACACAAAATCCTTCAGAAAACGCAGGGACAACAGCAAAATAAAACAACAAACTATAAAATTTATAAAATAAGAAAACTCAACAACATTGTACAGGCCTACTTTTTTGTGATCCTGAAGTCAGATCTATGCTCTATGCTTTTTGTATTCTGTATGTCAGTACAACTAATGTGGCTAAATTGCCTTCAATGTATCTATGTTTTATATGTGTTATCTATGTTTGATATGTGTTTTCATGTCTTTTGAGCCTGTCTTGTCAAAGACAAAATTCTGTCACTTGTGACACACAATAAAGTTTTCTTATATTATCTTATCTCTCACCCCATCATTTAAGCTTACTGCATTTTGCCCTCAGAGTACCAGAGACAGAGTTTGAGAGAGTGGATTACTTACCTGGGAAGTCAAATCTGCAAAGCATTTCTGCACATTGCCTCCTGCATATGTTGGTAAAAAGGCTTTGGTAAAGAAACAGATTTCAAAACATTATTTATTCCAAAATCTATGAAAACCAATGCTGCATAATACAGTATGCGTGTATATCCTCATATTGGAAAGGATTTAAGGTTATAATATATATAATTTAAGCTATAATAGCTAGTGTAAATACAATTGCATTAACTATCATAAAAAAATCCTATTTGATTTCATATATAAGCATACATTTTGGTGGTTTAAGGGAAACCACAGATGTCCAAAGTCAATCATATTAATCAATTAGGGCTGTATATTTAGGGTTTGTGCAGGCGTAAGGGTAACTCTATTTACCAACTCACTAGTCAAACCAAATCCCACCCGATCTACATCCATAACAGGTCTGAATATCTATCATTCCTTTAGGGAAAATTGCGAAAACATAGACAAACTTGGGCATGCCTGATCGTCTCTTTGTTTCAAAACCACCAGAGGAAGCACAGTACAATAAGAGTGGTCCTTATATTATTTTCTTCTTTCTTCATTCTGTAGCCAAAATAGGAATGAGGAAAATAGTTACCTTTTCTGGCTGGTGTAATTATGCACCTGTTTTCTTTCTTTCTTTCTTTTTTTTTTTAAAGTTTTTGTATTTTTACATCTATCTACAGTGTTGCATTCGAATACACGGTCTTAATTGTTATCTGGTGGCTGACTTGTGTTGTGGTAGCTACGGAGACCTACAATTGTCAAATGAATGCCCTCTGCTTCTGTTACAGGTCTGTAAAGCATGAGAGGAATAATAATCATTATCTATCGTATTTATTAATATTACTTAATATGTTTTTTGTAACATGGTTGTATGGAAACAATGTTTTGAAGGAAAAGTCATTATCTAAACAGTAAATAGGGTCAAAACATCGACCCCACCTGAGTATTTCTTTATAAAATGTATCATGAATGTTGTATTTTAGTTTGTTTTCCCTCAAATTTACAGTTAAACTTGCAGTCAAGGTGTACTAGAACATAATCAGTTGCATTATAATCTGCAGGATGATGGTTATAATGGTGATATTGCCTTTGAAATACAGATTTTATACCAGGCAAAGATAAAAAATCTTGTATTTTCCCTTATTGCATCTCCATTTACTCTGTAATCAGGGACATGCACAGACATTTTGGTGGGCAGGGGGTCAAGTGAAAAAAGGGCACTTCTCGTAATTACTTATTAAAAAAAATTAAACAAAACATTAAATGTATTAACACAACTCTGACTTCCTCCCGCTATATTTTAATTCCCTCACACTCCTGTAATTGTTTACAACTTTAACACTCAACAATTTTACTTTTCTTCAAAATAATTAATTCACATAAAGACCATGGCCTTCTTTAGTATTCACTAGGTTTATCACAGCAGCAGGCAAGGAAACTATGCCACAGTGGCCATGTTTTCTATGCTACTAGTATATATTTAGAATAAAAGACTGCACCAAGCAGAGGGACATGGTTTCATTAATAATTTGTTTGTATTTCACAAGGCAATAGTTCGTTTTTAATTTTTTTGATGTTATTGGAATAAAGAACAAAATATCTTCACTCTTAACTGTGGCATTGGGCTGCAGGCACGATTAAAATAAGTGTTATTTAAATACTTTTACTTTTTGTTTCACAAGCAATATACCAAATGAGTAAAGATAACATTCAGCTTCACACAGCCAAGCAACAGAATACTGAATGGCCTGAACACATTAATGTATTGATCAAATACATTATTATAATAATGTTTTATTATACTACAGATGGTGACATGGACTTGGGGGAGGGCTGTCTCATGTAAATATCTATCAGCATACACCAAACTAATAGAATGGATAGTGCACAACTCCTTAGAAAAGGAGCCTACCATCAAAACTATGAAGTTACTTTTTAAGGCAGGAGAGTTTTCCATATAGTGGTCAATTTTGAGACGTTGGTTTATTTTGCTTCCATGCAGACCCGCCGTTAGGAATTTTGGATAGGGGGACAACATTTTCCAAACTGGGCACCTCATCGTCACCCAATCCAACACCCACCCACCCTTAGTTCTAATACAAACACGGGCAATTTCAAAGGAGATCTTGGCCATTAGCCTTATAGTGACACAGATGGAATCCCTAACAATTCCTCAATCTGATTATAAAGCATGAAAGTTCATTACATTTTTTTTTCAAATCTTTCAAATTAGACTGTGACAGTTATGTGGCTCATTTTAACTTAAAACAAGGAGAGACAAAAAAATGCCCTTCAATGATTTGCTGATTAGAGAACAGTAAAACCAAACATTGAAGAAATCACTTCAATAAGCATTAAATCATACAATTTAATTATGAGTGAACAAATAAACATACATCATCTATCAAATTCAATTTTGAGCACTACATTAATCAACATATTAGTAGGCTGTATGGCTGTGTCAGCTGAAATGATGATGATAATAATATAAACAGAGGTTTGCCACATGTAGCTTATTATACTGTAACCAGATTTGCAGCTGTATCCTAAAACCTGTGATGTGCTGCTGACTAATGTTTACTGTAGGTCCGTTTTCTTGAGGCTGTTACAAGGAAACTTGTCGGTTTTACTACTCTTTATTCATGTAAAGGGAAACACAAAATTCAGTGACAGGTGATGATTTCAAAAATAAAGAATATAATGCAGTAAAGCCCTCAGGCTCTCTGTGTTGCTTTTAGATATAGATATCTTTTCTCGGGTAGTTAACTTTTACATGGTTGTTTATTTGTATAATGAAACAAAAGTTTGTAGTCCCTTCATGCTGCACATACAGAACTTAACAAATGAATATATTAATATTTGAATACATTAAATGTGCATTGTTCAAATTTTTGTCTTTGGGGAAGTAACTGTGGCACCTTCACTCACCTCAGTGATATGAAATAATTTTAATTCAGATAGAATCTCCTGCACTTTAGCTGGTGTGTTTCAGCAGGTTTCTTCTCATGTTCAAAACGTTCTGCACATTCAGCATCTCTCCCACTGTGTTCTCTGACAGGTCCAGAAAAAGTCGTAATATTATATAACCTACTGGATGAGAGGAGGAGGATAAACTAAACTTACTTGAAACACCTTTTGTCATCAGACAGAAATATCACCACTTCAGCACCTCAGATGAAGTGCAACTCACAGTCCCAAAGAGAGCAAGTCTGCGCCTCAGATCTAGATGTTATTTTGCAAAACTCTTTCTTTATTTACAGCGACTAACAGCAAGATCGCATTGCATCAGCTGGGAGGAGTTCACTCGCCCCGACTCGTTATTATCAGTTATACATTTGTTTTTCACGGCGTGAGAAAATCGATGTGTAGCGTGAGAACATGTGAAAATTGTCAACTGCTTGTGTGCCGCGCTCAACGCGAGAGTTGGCAGCTCTGGTGTTACATTATTTAAAGGAAGCAAACTTAAGTTTTGCTAGTCTGCCGGTTAGCTTCTCACCTTTGCCTGTCAGACATACGTGGTGCTTCTGAACACATTGTTTGGCCAGAGATTTGGCCATTGCCTCCCTATGATTTTAGTCTTCTCCGTTTGTTGTGGCTGCTCTTTTGTGGGCCCCTGACAGCCTGTAGTGTTCGCTTAAAGCCACACGCACGCTTTACACTTGCTGGTCCTACACATCTGTATGGCCAAATGCTTCGACCGTAGGCAACCATTTTCACAATAACAGCGTGGACCGGGTTTTCAGATGACAAGTTTGAAATATGTTTTAATAATAATAATAATAATAATAATAATAATAATAATAATAATAATAGCCAAATAATAATAATAATAATACGTTTATTTATCATGTAAATACATCTAAAAGGTTCTGTTATTTATAAAAGACAGTAAGTAAAGTGTCTAACTTGATCCCATTTAAGGATGGTTAACCATAGACCTTTGCATGGGCCCCCCCTTGGGACGGGGTCATCTGTACCCTTTGACCCCCCCCCCAGCCTGCTTCCATTTCTTCTTTACTTTAATGGAAATAAAACTTGCAAGAATACACCTTTAGATGGAGTTTGTTTTACGCCTGCTACCAGCCATCTGTTTGCATCTAAATTAACCAAAACAAGCTAATCTGCATATTTACATAGAACGTTTCAGAGGAAAATACTCTTGATGTAAGTCATTAACTGGGGAAGTTCTGTGGTGACATGCTTTTGTTATTTAAATCCTATTCAACTGCAGTGCCTTGTAAAGTGTGTGCAAATTAGCGCATTTTAATTAGTTAACGCCTAATTTGTATATCAATGTGGCGATTGTGATGACGATATCAGACACAAATGATAGGCCCTGTTCACCTGTCTCCATGAGATATTGCCTTAACTTCAGCATAGACTTAAGCTTACTTATTACATATAGCTCAGCTAATAAGTCATGAATTCTCGGAAGACATAGACATTTTTGTTTAATTAACGTTAAACTCGAGGCACTGCTAGTTTAGGCTTTTGTTCATCACCACTCACCTCCACACAAGCCAGGGGGCTGAGAGGGGCTGCTGCGGGGGGAGGCGGAGCGAGCCAGAGGGTGAGAGAGAAAGAGGGAGAGAAAGAGAGAGAGAGCATCGGAACTTGACAAAGTCTGATCTGATCTGACATTTACTTTTCCCCCAATAAATATATTTGTTTGACAAGGAAGCTGTGCAGAAACAGGAATAAAGATGCTCATTTTATTTTTTTAAAGAGCCCCAGAAAAAGGGCGCTTTCTCTTGAAGAAGAAAAAGGGCACGTGCTGAAGCCCCTTTTTTATCTCTTTGTGTGCAGGTGACTGTATGCAATAAACATGGGCCTAAACATGTTCATTTACATACATACAGTGGATTCGCATTTCATCAAAGGAGACCATATCTAGGCCAAAGGGTTGAGGAGTTATTCCTAATTCATTTTGCTATTTTAATTTAGGCGTCAGCTGGGTTTGGGGGTATTGATCATGACTGTAGTCCCAAAACAAACGGACTAATATTTATCAACATATTTTACAAAAAGAATAGACAAAACATTCCACTGGGTAGTAGGCTAGTCTATCTATGCATTTCTTAGAAGAATCGGTGCAAATACAAACCGATAGCGGTGCACTTGAGGCTCATGCGTCTTTTTGTCCTGCTCACGTGCCATCGTTCTCTGATTCGATTCTTCGATTGAAGAGACAACACAGTGAAATGCATCCTTCCAAATTCTAACGAGCCTGTGTGTGAACTGAACTCATTTTGTTCTGAGAGAAAATAAGTTATTTCTGTCTGGATAAAAACAAAGAAGTGCTTAATGTTGCTATGTCTTGGTAAGTATAATGTGCGTTGTTTTCCCCCTGCCTTTTCAAATATTTAGGCAAGTTAAAGCAGGTAATTCATCAGTACAGGCACATTAGAGCTCTCATTGAATGTGCAATTTTGTTAGTGTTTTGCACTGGTATGACACCTATGTACTTAATTGATGCAGTTTTAATTAATTGAAGCATTTTCAGTCCAGTTCAGTGCCAACCATTCCCAGACATCCCCAAGTGCCCAAGTGGTATGGGATCACTGGTGCTATCAGCCAGGATCTGCCCGAAGAGGCTGACTTGATCCAGACCAGAAAACTGATTGACACTCTGGAGTCATATGGTGTATTTGAGCACAACTTGGAGCTGAATCACAGGTGAGATACACATATTTCACTTTCCCTGTTTTCATATTGTCATTAATTCAGCTTGGATGGGAAGACCTATTTTTGTGACTCAGTGTCTTTGATGTTGAGGCCTATGAGCTGGATTGGTTATTACTGCAAACAGTGTAACCAGTTAAACATCAACACCCTCAGTTAATGATGTCAATGCAAGTGGTAGACCAGGAGTAAAAGGGGCTAAAGCATCCTTTGCTTCAGAGATGTGACAATATTTGGAAATGTTCTTTTTTTATCAGAGAGAAGGTTGTCAAACGATTGGAGAACCTTTATAAGGAGTGGCTCAAAGAAATCTCTAAAAGCATGGTAAGACATCTTTTCTATCTACATTGTTGTTTCAAAAGTAAATCCAGATATGATCCTGGAAACATGTTATTGCACAGAAGATGTAATAATTATAATTACTATTCTTGATTTTAGAAGTTACCTGAAACGATGACAGAAAACGTCGGAGGTAAGATCTTCCCGTTTGGCTCCTATCGTCTGGGAGTTCACTTAAAAGGTAATTACCATTTTTATTTTCCTCAACTGTAAGAGCAGGTCATGACTGTGGAAGCTTGGATTGCATAGTGGCTCATGACTTTAACTCACATGCTTTTTAATATGTGTAGGAGTCATGAACTGATTTATTGCAAATTTGGAGTTAATTGTGTACAGGTTGATTTGATAGATTTTTTTTTGTTGACCGTGGTTTGTTTGATCACTGTGATTACTGTGCACATTATATTAAGTTGTATATTTTCATCAATAAACGTTACAGACTACATTTTTTTGAGATCTGCAAATTATTTGTGCAGCGAGTCTGACAAACAGCACCACAAGGTCCTTCCTCTGCCTCTTAGCGACTTTGTTTTGGCTTTTAAGTATAGTCACTACATTTTGTGATCAAACTTTGTTCATTCACTCTAGGTTAGTTTATGTGAAGTTGTTTTGTGATACATTTGCTAGTCATACATTTAACAAGTTATACTTTTTATTCAAGGGACACACAGCATTGGGTGTTTCAGAGGTTGGTTACCTCAAAAAGTGCATGGTGAAGATGATAATTCAGGGTATTGTTACACATTTAAATGTAGGCTTTCCTCTCATATAATTCTGGCCTGTTTTGACAGGTGCTGATATTGATGCCCTCTGTGTTGGACCCAGATTTCTTGAGAGAAAAGATTTCTTCACCTCCTTTTTTGAGAAACTGAAAGCTCATGAGGAGGTAAAAGACATACAGGTTAGCCATATGAGTGATTCATTGCGTTCAAGTTAAAGGACATTTTTCTCCCTATTTTAAGTCACTGACAATATTGTTGTCTTTAGGCCATTGAAGAGGCGTTTGTCCCTGTCATCAAATTGTCCTTTGATGGCACTGAGGTAATTTGGCTCAAGAAAAAAGTAAAAACTCTATGCTGTCTGCAGTATTCCTCAGTTAACGTTTTGTTTGCATGCGTCATTGTTTTTGTGTTCCTATTATTTCCTAGATTGACTTTGCCCGGTTGGAGCTGAAGAGCATTCCTGAGAATCTGGACCTTCTTAATGACATCCTGTTGAAGGACATAGATAAACGCTGCATCAGGAGTCTCAATGGTAAGCATCAGATTAAAGAACACACTTGGAAGTCCTGCAGTATTAGTACCTGGCAGCAGTACTTGCCAGGAATGTTGTCGTTAAGCATGACAGTGTACCATTTTGTTTGTTTATTGTTGAATCTTTTTACAGTGACTGTACCTATATTCATCTTATACTTATTCTGTTTTATGTAGGCTGCAGATTTACAGAGGAGATCCTCAGTCTTGTGCCAAATATTTTTAATTTCAGGCTCGCTTTGAGAGCCATCAAGCTGTGGGCCAAACGTGAGTTGAACACACACAACTAGTTAGGCTTGTTAATCGCCCAGGTGGATGATTTGACTTTTGAACATGGCCACTACACAATCCATACACAATGTTACTGCACTATACTTCCTGAAATTATATGCATTTCCCAACATTAAGTGTAAAATGTACGCACTATATTGTTTACTCAAGAACTCACAGTGTAATAAAACAGCCATAGCATGTATGTTACTTTTTGCTAAAATCACACAACACAGTACTTTTAATAGATTTAAATTACAGTTAAGTAAACACTACAACTGTCAGTTGTGCAGAATGATGACTCCTATCTCAATTTAGTTGTCACTATGGACTTTTAAGTGTTTATTATTGTGCAAGTCAGTCATTTTGGACACCATTGTTTTTTTCTTTGCCTTTGGCTCATATGTTTCAGTGTCTCCTGCTGCCAATGATATTTGGTTTGGCTTGTCTATATTTTCTACCAGGCAACCACAGCCCAATGGCTATTTTGCAGAAATAAGCAATGCACAGGTTTACTTAGCCGTATGTTCCTGTCTCCCAAAGGTTTCAAAAAGAAACTTTTTCCGGTGTCTATGTGTAGAGTCATCTCAGACAATGTGGCCAAATGCCAAAATGTAACTTATCCAAGTTAAAATTAAACTAATCACTCATCCAAGGCGCTAAGGACTTCTCCTGGGGGTCTTGTAGGTCTCCTATATGAAAGGTGTTTGGCAGTGGAAATTTGCTAAAGCAAGTTACATCATGCTATTGTTAACATTATGTAACTCTGCACACTTGAGTCTTGATCTTTTTTTCTCATCCTCTTAATTTTCTTCAGGCCGTAACATTTACTCCAGCATTCTGGCGGTGTATCGTTGGCCATACTGGTAGCCAGAATTTGTCAGGCGTACCCAAATGCCACATTGTCCACGCTGGTGAACAAATTCTTCAAGGTCTTCTCAATGTGGTGGGTTGTCCTTTTTCTGCTGTCCTTAAATGTGAAAACATCAAACTGGGTTTACTAAAAGTCACTTTGCACTGAGATCCACTGTAGTCAGAGTCACCTTACTTAACCATGAGAGGTTCTGGTTAATGCCTTGTTGTCTTGTGCCCATTTGAGACCATAGGTATGCACTTACTACAATAAACAATTTCTTAAGCTTTGTGTGTTATTTTTGTGGGAAATGTTAACTTTTGTGTGATTGGGATTGGTGTAACTTCTTTGTTTTTTGTGTCAGGGAATGGCCAGTCCCAATTCTCTTGAAGAGAGTAGAGGACCGCTACTTCAACCTTCCTATTTGGGATCCCATTGTAGGGCCTCTACAAGATTTTTGTCAGGTTTTTACTCTACAAATATAGAATCATGTCAGTCAATTAACTGTTAAAAGTCAAAATTAGATCAGTATGTTTTGTTCTTGTGGATTTCTAGGTTAATCGAAGAGACCGCTGCCAGCTAATGCCCATCATCACCCCAGCATACCTACAGCAGAACACCACATTCAACATGTCTCCCTCCACCTTAGCCATCATAACAGAAGAGATCCAACAGGGTGTGAAGTTGCTCTGCTGAAATCCACCAAATCCTCACAGTGCACTACCTGCATCGTGGGCCAGTTAACTTTACCGTAACAAAGTGGATTGAACACAATCTCAGAACTTTCCAGTTTTCTCTAATGCAATATCAGTCAGTTCAGGAATGGGCATGCCAACATGATTTTAGATTAAGTTGTCTACAATTTAGCCAAATCATGTTAAACACAAACTTCAAGAATACAACAATGATTCTATTCTGTAAACAAAGCTGGGATTTTGTTTTACTTAGACTTTAACAAGCGTATCCTGCCTCATTCGCAGGCCGTGCCATCACTGAAGAAATACAGCAGAAAAAAGCAGAATGGTCGAAACTATTTGAAACACCAGACTTTTTTGGAAAGTACAAGTACATATTAAGCTGCTCAAAGATGAAAATGAGGATATACAAAATACACTCATGTACACACCACTTTCTAAATTTTCCATCCAGTCTTTTTTTACAGCATTTTATCATTATGATATTTTTATCATATACCTGTTTTCCTGATAAAACTTGTTGATTAAAAACTGTGAAAATTCTGATTCCTGTACCATATTCTTATCAAAAACAAATGATTTTGTATACATTTTTGTACTGTATACTGTTTGTACTGTATTGTCTTAACGACTTGAATTCATTTGTTTTTACACATTGTGCTTCACAGTGTGTGAATTGGTATTTTGGTTTATTTTGTGACTTAAAGAAAACTGCCTATTGTGTAATGAATGTGCAAAAGCTATTTTTGCTATTTTTAAATTTTTTTAGTGTGTGAATGGCTTCAAATACTCGATTTTGATTGTTGAATGCAAGGTTTTTAATGAATGTGCAGACTGGGTTTTGTTATTTGCTGTTATTGAACGAAAATGTAGACAGAAGTTTGCTCGAGTAATTTAAGAAATGGATCATCTGTTTGTCTCTGTGTGGATTTACATATTTCCCCAATGGACTTAAAATTGTACCTAAATTTAATAGTTGGTTTGCGATTGTCTTATGAATTTGCAGACCAGGTTTTACTGTTTACTGTTATTAATTCAGAATATAGACCTGTTCAAGTGATTTAAGAAGTCAGTTGTTGGATATGTTAATCAGGTTTTTGGCTCTTAATATGTGCTTTCTGACTTAAAGCTGTTGTTCCTGGACCAGTCTGGAGTCTATTTACAATTTATTTTATTGACCTGTTTGAATAAATCTACCATGTGCTCTGATGTGCTTTAAATTGGATTTTTTATAAATGCATTAATGCAGATTCATTATAGGTTTTTTCTTTTAAAATAATTTGATTTGTTATGTTTAAAATGTATTATGATGCAATGACGAATAGTATCCATCTTTGTTTCATACTGTTACTCATTGTGCTGTAGCTTGGCCTGCTTTGAGGATATACAGTATATTGTTGAGAAATTCCTTCATCTATGACTATTGGTAAAACAAGAAATATGATTGAAGTATAAGATTCCAGACTGTGTGCAAAGACATAATGCTGTGACGTCTGTTGCCATTGTTCTGTTTCTTATGTTTCAAGGGATTACGGTCTGCTGCAAGCAACTTCAGCCACAGAGAAGTAGCATAATAAATGGTGAGTACACAGAATTCAGAAAAGTTTAAGTAGAACCGGAACCAATGTAGACATTTTTGTAGACAATCATGTCTTTGTGTGTGGACCCTTATTCACGCCTGTGGTTCTCTTTGAGGGAGAAACAGTTTTAATATTTTATTTCTAGCTACTACAGTGTTCTCCTATCTGAAAATTGTGTTTTTTTTATTCCGTCAGGGTTGGCCTGGTGGAGTCTAAAATCAGATTCCTGGTGGAAACTCTGAAGAGAAATGTGCACATTTCTCTGGCCCATGTTAATCTGCAGTCCTTCCCTGGATCCTGGAAGGGCAATGACAAGTAAGGACATTTAATTTTAATTATGGCAAGTTCTCTTGAGCATTAGCCCTTAAGCGATTAATGTAAATTTTCAGTTTTTGTTCAGTTTGCAGTAAAAAAGTAAACACTAGCTTGTTATTTTGGTAGTTAGATGCGTTTTACTTTGACAATTCACTGGCCTGTTTTTCTATCTGTTTCAGAGGGGGAATGTGCACAATGTGGCTAATTGGGCTTAATATGGAGGAGTCTAAAAACATAAAAATAAACCTGACCTCCGACCTTCTATCCTTCACTAACACTGGTACATGTTTTTTTGTTTTTTTCCTTTTTTAAATTCAGTAGATTTGTAGCAATGTTGCATGACACTGTAAATCATACTTTTATTCTGTGCTGTTACAGTCTACAGCCTGGCAGAGAACTCCAAGATCTATGAAAAGGAGATGAGAATATCAGCCACCCATGTGAAGAGGGAAAACCTTAGCTGGCACATGCCTAATGGCAAATGCAAAAGGGTATTCAGTCCAAAACCAGAGGCCACAGTGAGCCACCAAATGTCTGCCACAGTACCACCTTGCCAATCTGCCACGAAGAGAAAAGACTGGCCTCACTCTGAAGATGCCAGACAGAAAGATCAAAACTGACAAGGTATGCCAAACTATTCCATGTATTGTTAATGAGTAAATGTATTTGTTTAAATTTCTGTTGTGAAAAACTGTTAAATGTTATTTCGCTCGTCATTTTAAAGGAATTCTTTCACATTTTGGAAATACTCTTGTTTGCTTTCTTGATACAAATTACACAAGAACATTGATACCATTCTTAAGTCTGTAGCCTACAGTAAACATGAAGCTACAGCCAGCAGCCTGTTGGCGTAGCTTATTACATCTTGTTTTCTCATGTGTTTAATCTGTTCAAAAACCAATGTAAAATGACAGGTCTCCACTGTATGCCTGGCAAACTCCCAGTTATGACGATACTCCAGGAAGTTACTGTTCCTAATCAAGAAGTAGTCCGGCACATATCCCCCACGTAAAATCCCCAACTGGACATTTTCCCTTTTTGTAAGCATTGAGCATTTTTGAGTTTCCCTGTTTGCCCAGCAAGCCTGCTTCATCCTCCATTAATCCACAGGCCACAAAGAGACCATGTTCTCCCCACTCAGAAACTTCACCTGAGAAGTTGAAAGCTTACGAGGAACTAACTCCAGGCACACAAGCCACCTGCTTCTCTGCAGGTGCCCCACTCAGTGAGCATCCATCTCCCATTGTGAGCTCACCAAGCACCAAGAGCCCTGGAGCTTCTGAGCCCGAGAGGCCGACCAAGAAGTTCAAATATGACCTGCTGTGGTAAACTATCTTTGAAGGTGTTCTGTCAAGTTGACATACAATATTAAACTTGATACTCTGTGACTTACCACACTGTCTGTTCATTCCCTCCCAGAGTCTGCCCACTGTCGAACTGTCCGACTTGCCTCCCGGTCCCACAAAGCCGACTGCTGTTGTGAAACACGCCATCAAATTTCAACTTCTCAGGTACAGCACAGAATTAATAATAGAAATGTCTCCTTAGTTCCCTCTAGCTGCACACACTTCTTCACTCTCCTTCCTTGTCATGTCCCCCAAATGACAGACATCCTCACATACAGTATTCATGTTGAGGTTCATGGAAGGCCCATTATACGGCCGTCGTTACAGAGCTGGAATATCTTTTCACCACAAGAGGGCAATGAAGCCTTTCTGCTGGCCTCTTCTTCAACCGTAGTAAGGGAATGGGTAAACAGGCACACTGTTCAAAGACTAGTCATTTGGTGACAGCAAAACCTGATGCAGATTAGAGTTAAGGGAGCATCTCTACCGTCAGTAATCTTTTTATAAATGGTTGAGTCTTCACGGAGGGATTTTGAATGCTCGCATTTTTCACCTTAATGTGTTGATTTGGACCAGATAATAATAGTGAGGTGCTGATTAATAATTTTGTGATGTATTTGGGAGGACGATCTATCATGTTGTGCTTTAAACAGGTTTTTCTTTTTTCTTTTAGATTTTTCCCCCCCGTGCTGTTGTTTGATCATATTCCTGGAAGTGCTGTTCCCAGAAGATAATGTTTTGTCAGTTGACCTCTGTGAGCTCTACGCAGAATGATGCTTTTAAGTAATCCGCTGTCTTTGATTAATTGTAATTAATGACAGGGAGAAACAAACATCACTCATTATTGGACGGTAATTGTTTCTAGGCCTTTTTGAATGAAGGAGATAATAGCAAGTATACTTAAGATTTGAGAAAATCACACTCTAACAATCTAACACCAGTAATACACACACTGTAGCGCAGAGAGCAAGATGGAACTTGTGCATTAAAGTGTATAGAGCCTAGCTTCACCTGTCCTCCACAACATAGGTAAATAACATCCCCAGAAAAAATATAACAGAATGCTACATTGCCTTAAAAATAATGTCATATTTTTCACGTGGTTCTGACTGGATTTCCACCCTCCTCATTGGCTTTGTGATTTTTTTTTTCTTTTCTCATAGTCAGTAAGACCACGCTGCAAATTCTTGGACAGGACTAACCAATTAATTACATTAAATGGGCACAAGACTTCTTTAATGCACCTGAGCCATCATGAGTTTTCTCATCAACTGATAATGTGAAATGGTCTCTGAGTGCTGGAGGGAGAACAGGAATTAGATGGATGGGTTGACCAGTTCTTGACCTTTGAAATATGAATCTATTAAACACTAACTTGTACAACTGACTTGTCCAAGTTTAACAAAAAAAGAACTTAAAATGTATATTTTCTGAAAAAAAAGACCTGATACTTGATGGATTTTTGATAATTGATTACATGACTTGTAATCATTCATGTAATATTTTGAACTGAAAGACTACTGAGAAGGGTAGAGATTTGGTTTAGTAACACACCACAAGCTTGCTTCTCGTCACTTCATTGTTTTTTGTTGAAATATAGTATGTATCATTAGTGGAGGGGGATTTGTGCCAGACGAGACACCCAGATACTCAGCCATAGGGAGCAGACTCATAACATGGCCTAGTTAAAGGTTTTCAGTTGTTTGCATCCCAATCCGGTCAAAATTTCCCAAGATGTATCTTGTAAGAGCGTGTATGTTGTTGCTTAGGAACAGTTTTTCCCGTGCTCCCAGTAGGTGGTCTCTTTATGAATATCATTACATGTCCCCATTCAGGAGAGGCAAGACATCTTTATCCCTTGTAAACCATGTTTATCGCTATTTTCACTCCTAAATTTGGGAAGGATGTTTATGCTCACTGTGGTTTTAGACCTTCATAAATTTACTGATAGATGCATTTGTGATGCAGTGTAATTGCTGACATAAAGGAGAAGCTGAACACGGAGACGATATGTGATTTGAAACTTTTAAATAGTTATCCAATGAGCTAAATGTTCATATAAGAAGCAGGCATATTTTCTTACAGAGCAGTATCGCCGTACTTACATTTGTCTCTAATTAATCATGGACAACATTAGGACTTCATCCAGAGGTGTATCCACAGGAGGTCCAGTCCAGTGCATGGGGCTCCCTTATAGCTGTTGCCCCTCTTTCTCCTGCCGCGTGCACTCTGTGTGGGGCAGAGGCTCAGGGCATGGCCCCCTGTCATCCTGCTGGGCCTCCATCTGCTGTGGAGGTGGTTAGGTCCCCGGATTGATGGCAAGACAATGAGTTTATGACATGTGTCGCCGTGAGTGACAGAGGGTCCGTCCCAACTGGGCCTCCTGACGACCACTGATCTCACATTTGCAGTCGGCACTATGCCAAGGCTAATGTGAGGAGTGATCCTCCTGCTGTGGAATGGGACTTGTAGTTTACAGCTGGCTGGTAATTCAGGACAAGCAGCAAATCTCTCCGGCTTCTGTCTTAAGATTCTGTGGTGGCGCATTAGCAAGTCTTGCACTATATGGTTAAATCTAAGCGAACAATAATCTATGGTAAAAGCATGTGCAGGCATCCATAGAAAGTAGCCTTCAATGCTAACTTCTGATTTGTACATGAGCATTGATACTTGCCCTGTTGCCAGTGAGCCTATTACTCCTCCTCTTCAGAGAGACTTTATGAAGCCTTCTAAACTGGTCTCTGAAGTTCCCCAGTTGACCCAGCAGTACTGCTTTCACACGCCTGTCAACACTCTGTTTCTTTCCACTTTGGTGGGTCCAAGTTAAAAGGAAATCGCTCCCTTCATCTCCCACTCCTCTCCCACTCCTCTCCTCCTTGCCCAAAACAGGATGATAAAAGCCAGAGTTTCACATCTGAGAAACTGCAACAATGCTACTGTACCTTCAAAGGGGAAGATGCCACATTGTGAGATGACAGGGTGTTGATATGAAAGTGTTGTCTGCTTCCCGGGTGAGATCAGTGGAGGCCGGTAGATGTGTACTGTTATGTTGCTCTGAGTGATCTGACCAACGTGGTGGAGGAGAGGTGTCACGGCGGACAGACATATGTGTGTCTGTGTCAGTTTTTCCTTGAAGGAATTTGGTGTACTGCACTTGGAAAAGGTTTCCAACTATCAGGATTTAGTTTTTTAACTGCATTTGATGTGGCTGATTATCAGATGGTGCTGTGAATTATTTTTAATTCCTGGAAATGGCAACATTTTCAAGTTAGTTCGCTAGTTTGATGACCACTTTAATTACCAGGGTCATAATAAAGTACTGCACGCACCATAGTCAATATAAAAAATGAAGATTTGGTATTTAATACACAAATGGAGTAGTTAAGGAATGCACTGTGATAATTAGTCCTTTAAGCTGTAGGTAATGTGACATTGTGGTAGCTCATCACTTTCACACGCCATCTTTATGGTACCCGTAGATGACCTTTTGAGAGAAGGGGTCTTATGTGCTACTCCTAGAAGCTGTAAGTCTTGCAACCCTGTTCCTTCATATATGGTACAGCAGGCACAAGTGATCCAGTGCTACATCCTCACTTTCTCACTCCTGACCAAGAGGACAAAACTTCAACCTCCATCACCAGCCATTGCTTTGTTTATTTATTAGTTATTCTTCTGCTTGCTTATGGAACAAGAGAATGG
>JAPMOB010050373.1:0-11053 GCA_029875015.1 Lepomis gibbosus | reverse complement strand
CGACTGTTCACATGCTCACAATAAAGCATGTGCTGCCGTCTGTGTGTTGTATTGTTTGATCTGCATCCATTTACCTACGGATGCTTTTTAATTTCCCCATCATCTCTGCTATCAAAGAATTAATTTTTTTGCGACTGTCAAACCACAATAACGGGACAGCTATTATTGCTAACGGGGCAATTATGGCACGGGTCCACAATCACCAAGTGAATTAACAAGTTTTCCTTGTCAATTATGTAAAATGTCTTTGTAAAGTTCAACTATTCTGTGTTTTATAATGGACTGTGGTGCAGAAACAGTAACAGTGTTACACACTGTTGGCTTATATTTTCCAGGTTATCTGTCAGTGGCCTAGTCGCAATAACATATGGTTTTACTGAAAAAATAATTAAATAAAATTTCTTAAAGAAACTTCATTACTTGACTGGCTACTCTGCTGTCTCAAACAACAACACCCTTTGTCCTGTGTCAGCCACCGTATCTACTGTACATACAGTGCTTACTGTCTACTGTACCGAACTGTACATATATGCTAATATGACGCACTGTGATGGATTATATTTGTGAAGGACATGTTTTGTCCATTCAAGGTGATTCTCAAAGTGTGCTGTTGATTAGTAATCCAATGTAAAGTACGTGATTGGCAGTCAATGGGCTAAAACATGCTAAACAATTGATTTCACTCCCTTTCACTTCACTTTTATAACAAAATAAACAGCACTGGTATAGTCAGTGCTACTCAACACTGATCACATAATTGTTTTCTCTTCTGCCTCACCGACAAAGATAAATTTGTTGGAAGTCGTTTTTCCCATCAGATCTTCAGTAGTTTCACCAAAGGTTTAGGTCCATTTTCACTGGAAAAACATTCCCATCTCTCCTCTTTGTTGGTGTCATGGAGTAACCAAACAGATTTACACAAAACAATGAATTAAATTTTCTTGGCATTACCTTCATTAGTTTACAGAAATTTATATTAATTTCTTACAATGATTTGTGTTTTAGAAATAAATACAAAAAAGCAGTTAAAACAGACAGCTCAGACAGCTCAGCTCAGTTTTCCTCATCTAGGTGACTTGTTCGTTTAATTCCTTTCATCCTTGTCTTTCTTTCTTTAGCATGTGCTCTTCCAAGCAAGGCTGTATATGTGTGAATGAAGTTTTACACATAAACTGATATGTGACACCAGACACAACATCAACACCTCCACCACTGATCTGGAACATATTTTCCAACGGAAATACACACACATGCACACTGCAATGCCCACCCGCCCATCTTTTCCCTCTTGGAGAGTGTGAGTACTTGAATCATTTGGTGTTGCTGGTGCCTTTTGATATTTTGTGGCTCATTATTTATTTATCAGTTATTGATTTGCTACTCCAACTGGTCCAACACACACACACGCTACAAAACCATTTCCCTCACTTTTTCATTCACATAGAAACAGGGAGGCATGTGCAAGGCATGCCTCGTCTCTTTGTGTTTCTGTCTCACACACACACACACACACACACACACACAGGCGCGCATGCACGCACACGCCCTTGACTCTGTTGTTGCTTTCTTCTGTCACAGCTAACCTTTACTTAGAGAAGCCTGTGGTTTTCTTTTAAATTCCTTCTACCTTTGTCTGAAATTGCCTCCTCCCTTTTAAATCCCTCCATCTCTCCATCATCCATCCATCCATCCGGCTAAACCCAATCTCTTCTCATCAAACTCTGCTTCTTTACCCCCACCCTCTTTTTTCCCCTACTTTCCTCCCTCTCTTCTGTGTCAATCCCTCCATCTTTAATCATTTTTTTCATATTCTGACTTAATTTGCTCACTTTATACCTCTGCTCACTATGGCATCACTAACTCCCTAATCCCTCTCTCTGCCTCCACGCCTCCAATTAATCTTTGTATCATTTACCCTCTTATACATCTATCCCTATTTCCCTCTATTTTTATACTCAAACACTCATACATGCCTTGTTTATCTCCTTCCACAATTCCACTATATATCCACATTACCTTTTACTTCACTTTCCCTCCATTTGTTCTCCCTCTCTTTCTCCTACTCTCCACCAAACATTGCCCCTGCACCCATTCCTGTCTCCCTCCCTTCCTTCATCCTTCTCTGTTTGTTCAAGGCCTCTTTTAACGAAGCCAGTCTCCTCCCAGGTCTCAACAGGCTTTTGTCAATACTGACGTCTGGCCTCTCACACACACACATACACAGAGGGACCCACAGACTCATAAACATGCACCTTAAAGTACACATGGCTCTCTATAAAGGCCTTAGCCTCTTCTGTCCTTTGTCCTGTCCTCTAATCGCTTAGTTTAGCCTCCCTCAACACACACACATGCACACAGAAGGAGCGCCAAGTTCACCAGATCTCCTCCACTGAGCTCCTTTCAGTCCTGACATTTTAATGCAGAGAAAAGAGCAACATTAACAACTTGTGATGTTGGAACCCCAACGCCACCCAAATAAGAGTCCCATAAGAATGTATTAGAAATACACTGATAAAGCAAAAGCTTGCATAAAGTGGTTACCTTATTAATCCTTTACATGTTACATGCGGTTTGCACGTTGAAAACATGACTGTAAAAACATGTTAGAAATAGGTTGTGGTCATATTTGAGCGGGCATTGAATGTGTAGGATGATGAACATCCAGATCAAGTAACTTCTTTGTCTGTTTGAAATACCACAAGGCTCCATGAACCGTTTTACCAGGTGGCATTGGAAATCTTCATCCTCATCATCATTTTCATCCATTTACACTAATTAATAGTGCTGGGCAATGATTAATAATTTTAATCACGATTAATTGCATAGTTAAAATTGAATAATGAATTCTAAAGTACTGTATTGTGCACTTTTAATTTAAATGTATTGCTATATACACACACTTTAAACAAATCAGGTGCTTTTTACCAGCAGTATTCCCTTTACACAGTCGCAATAAAATATTTCTTGAAAATCTCAACTTAAACATTAATGTAATCATATCAAATATTAAACCAAAGCTATTTGCCACTGCAAGGCATTACCTTTTATGTAGCTTGTTAAAACAAGTTACCATCATGCTGGACTACTACTTTTTTTAAAAAACGGACAAACCTGGACATTACTTTGAGAAAAGAAAGCGAGGTAGTTGAACTACCTGGTGAGTTTAGCAAATGTGTGTCTGTAACTTTATTCCAGCTATAGTGGTACTTTGAACAGGTTAGCATAGCATAGCCCTGATCAATCCAAACTCCATTCAGAAAACAAGCATTTTAAAAGTTGTCGTCTTGCCGACTTGCTGACAGATGTGACAAAGCATGAATTCATCTATGTCTAACAACACGGCATCATATTGTAGTTATTTTGGCATGAGATTGATCCATTTATTACAACTGAATAACAGCAAAGGGTTTACTTTTGGTTCATATAGCTGTAGTATCCGCTGGCTGTATTTATTCGCTTAAAACACGTTGGTGTGACTCAAAATATCCAGCGGTCAAACTCGCACGAGTAAAGCGAGGCCAATATTAAATTTAAAAGAAGAGAAAATAACAGAGTTCAGGTAAACTTGTGTTCTCTGCTCTCAAAGTCTAATATGAGCTGCATATGTGGGTGCAGTGAATCTCTCTGTCTGTCTTGCTAATCCAGCTGAGTAACCAACTTGCAACGATGTTTATAAACTGCAGCATTGAAAAGCAAATCAGCTCGCGCGTGAACATGCACTCATACACATGTGCGCATGCACAAAATTAAATTTGCATCTGGCTGAGCGGTGCTACAGTCTGCAGCTGGACTTTATTGCATTCCAGTAGCAACATTAGTGGGACCAGACCAGACACGGATGTGATGGCACCCCACATAGACACACATCATTTTAAAACGAGACAATAATTTAGTTACAACTCTGGCCCCATATCAGAATTTTGTTAGGTGGTGACATAGATGTGTGTGCCTATGCTCTGGTCAAAGCCCTTTGTGACATGACAGAGCCAATATTAATGGGCTAAGCAAGGGAAGCTGGTGAGACACATACTAACACATTTCATACACTTCAATCAAAAAAATATCAAAATCATAAATCAAAAATTTACATGGGGAATGAGGTGGTCTGTGCCCGGTGCCCCAGCAGAGATTTATGTCTAGCAACCCCCCTGCTGTTTAGTAAATAGTTCTCAGGACATCAACAGGGGGGAATTTGCATGGCAGAGCATCCTTGCAAAACTAGATGTAAGCATATCAGGTAAAGTTATGTAGCCTATAATTTTAGCTTAAGCCGTTGCCGTGGTAACTATCCATAGAGCACCTGCCGTTTACTTGCTGAGCGCTTGTCTCCCTGTCTGATCACCGGAGCAAAGACCAACCCCACATGCAGTGTGTAGCTATGCACTTCGCAATGGCATTTGATTTCTTGTCTTGCTTTTGTTTATCTACTTCCCCCACACGCTGCATCCAGCATAATCTGCGGAAGACTCCCTCTGCTGCTTGTTTGGGTGGGTGATTTGCAGGCTGATCAACATCCCACCCGTCCTGCATTAATGTGAGATAAAATAATTGTTTATAAAATTATTGCATTAATTAATTAATCCGTTAACGCAATAATAATGCATTAACTTGCCTAGCCCTAATTATTTTATATTTTCTTTAAAGGCAGTCTGTTATTTTTACCCTGTAACTTCAATGTAGAACTATACAGGAACTAGTGAAAACACATTAGAGATGACATTTTTTGGTAATGTAGTTCAGAAAAAAATATAAAGCAAGTTTGTGGAAAAGGAGATAAACAAACCAGCTAAAAATATTTATCCCAACCTGGCAACCTAAAAATGTTCTAACTGCTCAGAAACTTTTTTTTTATAAACTGCAATTCATCATTTAATTAAATAAAATAAATCTATTTCTCATTCATCTCTTAAAAAAGTCTATCTTCTCCAAGCCTGCAGAAACTACCATTGAACATTGTAAACAAATTAACGACAATAGTGATAAACAATTAATGACAATAATGATAAAAGTGCATTTCAATAGTATGTGGCAGAACACGACCAAATCTTTTCAGGGCGATTTAATAATGGACTGCATCCAAAAGGCAGCGTGGACCTTT
The DNA here is from genome assembly GCA_029875015.1 of Lepomis gibbosus. Taxonomy (NCBI): domain Eukaryota; kingdom Metazoa; phylum Chordata; class Actinopteri; order Centrarchiformes; family Centrarchidae; genus Lepomis; species Lepomis gibbosus. The sequence goes on along the minus strand of JAPMOB010050373.1, from coordinate 5,955 downwards.
GCTTATTTGTTGTTTAAACACAAGTTCATCCCTGTGTCTCCCTTTCTCTCAACTCGTCCTCCCAAAGCAGCACTCCTGCTCATATAAATATTTCACATCCAAAACTTAAAAAGGCCTGTTACTTTACACTTCAAAGACCCCAGTGTATGCATCACTCCCTCATTCACACACGGGTGTGCACCTACACCAAATACAAACACACACACAATAATGAACATATCCATGTACATAGGCTGCATGGTACATTTACAGTAGCATGCCAAACTCATACTCAAACATACAAGCACACATTAAGAGGTATATAAAGAAATACAACACAGTTGCACACACAAAATGTGGATTAGCAAACACACACGCACACACTGTTGTGCACTGCAGGCCCAGGACTGGCCAGGGAGAGGTCTAGGCAGATACACATACCTCATTAATGATTTATGTCAGTAGGCTAAGAGGAGAAAGAGCTGATAGATTCTGCTCTCCAAAACACTACCATAGCTTCCTGCTTGATCAAAACACAGATACTGCTGAGGGTCTCATATATATTCATGTAAAAAGAATGTATTACTTAAAATTAACCATCAAGTAACCTTGACTAACAGAAATCAAGCATAGCGTTAGTTCAGGCAGGCAACAAAGTCAAGATCAGCTCACAGTCCCAGCTCATCAGCTGATAGCAGCCATCTTAAACCAGCCACATTAGCTGACAACTCAGCTTGATTAATCTCCTAGCATTCAAACAAGGCACTTTATTTAAACTGCTATAGCCTGCCTGCCTGCCCTCGGTGCTTCCTCTGCAACAGCTTACAACCCACTGCCACCCAAGCTCTGCCTTTCATATTCGTAAAATATCCATAATTGTCGATCCTATTGGGTAGATTTCATTATCATATCAGAAAATGGATTTTGGCTGAGAATCTAGTCGATAATAATCAACAATGCTAACATGCGACGCTGCTGTTGTCGCGCTCTGCGCGTCATATTGCTGCTCATGGATAGACCCACACACATAATGCAGGCAGCTAGAGCCCAACAAATGTCATCAAGGTTTGGATATTTTTCACTGTTTCAGAAGAAGACATCTGCTATTTAATGGGCGGGTTATTCTGATAGTAAGATGTGCTGCATATGGGTTCTAGTGATGTGCAAAGTCATAACCGCTGATTGGGTGGGGCTTTGACTTAAAAATAATAAATAACCTTCTGTTTAACAGTTGGGGGTGGGACGGGGTGGAAAGGTGAAATAGGATGAATCGTCTCCCCATTAAGAAGGACACTGTGCGCATTTACGCACAAGGCACAGTGGACCCTTGTCCCACTGTGAATCGCATTGAGTTTGTGCCCAAGCAGTAATGTAACATGGAGTGTTTCAATTAAAAAAATGTGAGACTATGCACTTTATCCATGATCTCTGCCTGGTCGCAACCGTTTACTGTTCTTTCCCGCAGTGATCCCATTTAAATACATGAAAGCATAACAATCCCGCAACATCAGTCTTTGAAGAAAGTTGTCCTGAACTGCATTTTTAGATTTGATTTGGCAAAGAACAAAAAAAGGTTTCTCATTGTGACAAAATGAAAACATAAAAGAGATTTAGGGAATCTGTTTGAGTCTAAAGTGGCCACTTTCATTTGCCATACCAATTTCATATTCAAATACTGGGGTAATATATTTAGTCATGTTGCACCGCCAAAACAGTCTGGAAAAAAATTCTTTTCTTCCATGCCTTTCCTATAATTATACAAAATGATTCAACACAAAAAAATGCAAATGTTCACATTCTGTGTCATCTTAATTTTTCCTGAAAGAGTTACTGACTAACAATTTCCTTGTGAAAATGTGAACTGGCTCAGAGATGTAAAATCAGCTCTACTATCTTCGTATTAATGTCCATTTTCAAAAACTTTCAATCCATTATTTAATTTATTTTCTGGCAACGAAAGGACCTTGGGCCAGTGGGAACCCAGTCCGTTGTTTTATTGTACTCTTCTCTTCCATGGCCTGTGAATGTATGCAAAAATATGTACTCAATTTTAAGTGCTAGTGTGTGTTTGGTGTGTGTGCTCACACAAATCAAGCAGCTGCAGTTGCAGAGCCTAATAACAGTCAGCAGCCGTCCGTCAGAGCCTTTGTAGGCAGATAGAATGAACCAAACTCAGTGGTGTGTTAGACTCATCAAAGCCTGCCAACACTGGATCTAAAACCATTTTACTGCTCTAGAGAGCGTACAGCTGAATTTGATTGGAAAACCACCTGACCTCACACAAAAGTGTGAGTGTGAGTGTGAGTGTGTGTGTGTGTGTGTGTGTGTGTGTGTGTGTGTGTGTGTCAGTGACAGGTGGCAACCGGAAAGTATGCGTGTGCATAGACTTGGAAATTTTGACTTTTTTAAAGGTGTGAGTCTTGTGATTAGACTACATGCTTGTGTATGTGATGTTTTATGTATGCAGCCTGTGTGTTTGCATCTGTGTGCATATGTGTGTGCGTGTGTGCCACCGCTGGCTGGGAAACACTTGACTTCCTGACATTTGTGCCCACAGCAATTCCTCTCTCTCTCTCTCTCTCTCTCTCTAAGATGGGAAACAGTGGTTCATGAAAAAAGGACAAAGAAAGGATTTTTAAAGAAAAAGAGAGAGTCCGAGAAATGAAAATGAAAGGATGAGAAGGAGAGAGAGAAGGACAAAGTGTTCCCTGTGTGTTATGAATCCCAGAGTTCTGGGCAACTCTCCCAGGATCGAGGTTCAACCAAGAACCAGAACCAAGAGCCAGTGATCCACAGCACAGAAATGACCGGCGATGAACGTTAAGAGAAAATACACACTGCCAGAGGTCCAGAGAGACAGAGCTGAGAGACCATTCAAAAAGACCCAAAAGCCTTTGACCTCTAAACAAACAGTCTCAAGAAGTGAGGAACCCCCAGGAACTAAAGGTAACACATCAAAGAAAAAAACTCAATAAATAAAATGCAGGTAAGAATGCTAAACTTCTAAAAGGTTGCTGCCCAGGAAACCATTCGTTGGTGTTGAAAAAAATTTCAACACAGACGCATTGCTGTTGGAAAGATGCAGTAAAAACATATTTGCATAACAAGCATATAATTTAGACTTTCACATCACAAAGCCAGCAGCATCTTAATTCTGATTTCTCACTATCTCTGTGTCTGAAGAGTCCATGGTGGTGGTTGGGGTTGGACATTGATGACCAAAATTGTTGCCTGACCTTACCCAAGTGTTTATTATTGGAACCCTTATGATAAAAGTGGCTCAGGAGATAGAGCAGGTTGCCTGTTACTCAGAGGTTTGTGGTTCAATCCCCAGCTCCTCCAGGCTGCATGTTGAAGCGTCCTTGGGCAAGATACTGAACCCCAAATTGCCCCTAGGGGCTGTTCCACCAGTGTGTGAATGTTAGTTTCTGTTTGATCTTTGCTCAGTGTATGAATGGTGAATGCAATGAAGTGTAAAAGCACTTTGAGTGGTCAGAAAGGTGCTATACAAATAGGGAGCATTTACATTTTACATAAATGGCCCCTAACCTCAAAGAAGTAGAAGCTTTTTGTGCCTAAACCTAACCAAACAAAAACTATAGCATTACCACATAATGGAACTGATTTCTCAACACTGATCAGCAGGTCATCCTGCCAATATGTTGTCAACCTCAAGCTGATAAAAATATTACTGTAACACTGCAGTGGGATTTACCTGAGTTTACAGCATGTTATGTGAAGCTGTCTCCCTGTCTGTCCATAGCTGCTGTCACACTGCCTTTTTTTCTGGGAATATTTTGCCAATATGCGGCTTTGGTAGAAACAGAGCCTGAACATTTCTGTGTGAAAAGCCACAACCGGCATGTTTGTGTTTCTGCGTTTATTATGGGATCTCAGTATGAAAGCGGTTGTGTTTCGGATAATGCTCGCTCATGAGTTCAAGGCTATGGTTCAAGCACGCGTACAAGCACATACCTGTTGCAATCTTAGAACCACACTGCTAGTGACCGCTGAAAACTACATATTGGCACTTTAACAAAGCAGCCTACATTCAAGACAAAAAAAGCATAAACAAAGAAACAGCACCAAAAACAAAGAAACAGCACCAAAGTCCCTGTGGTCCGATAACTCACACCAAACAATTCAAATACTGGATTTCTACCGGCCAAGACCCTAACAGGAGTGCAGGAGCTCCGGGGCATGGCCATGACGTCACTAACTCCATAATGCAGGAAAACACACCAGTCAAATTGTAACTGCTGATACCCCACTCTCGCCACACAAAGTCAACTGATTCCTCCGCTGCTCCGAGAATCAGCGTGCTGTTTAACCCACCAACAGCACAGCCCCTCGACTATCCTCAGTATCTGAGCAAAGTAGGACTGAGGCATTACATTGCTACCAAGAGCGATTTCAAGTAAGAGGCTATGTTACAACTATGTTATTCATAGTTTTCAGTCGCCGTGACATGCGCGGTGAACAACGGACCGACATAGCAGCTCACCACGACTCCCTCGGTGAGACGCCGCCAAAGCAGTTACATTTTATTTGGATCACATTTCAACTTAAGAAAAAGAAAGATATGAACACAAACTGCACGTGTTGGGCATATCCAGTCCATTTAACGTTACAGCATCCGCTGCCACATTTCTACTGTTAAAAACCGCCAGGTCCCTGCCGCCTCTCGGACTGCGGTAATGTTTAATTTTACCTTCCGGGGAATCCCTAACACAGCTCAGGCTTGTGTCCTCGATTAGTAAATCCGAAAGAACAACAACCATCCAGCATTTCGGCAACGCAAAAAGTGACAAACTCAAGGTAACAGTGTATCACTTGCATACTGGTTGGCAGGCAATGGAAATTTTTCATCTGAAAACTATGAATTGTAACGTTGGCTTCATTGTGGGGATTTATGTGGGAAATAAGCCAATAACTGCACTTTATTGACTGCCGAGAGCAAGTTTGCTCCTGGTTCCTGTGTGATTAAGTGGCTATTATTGTGTTTTACAATGCTTATTAGGATTTTGTGTCATCTCTGCTTGTGCTAGTTCCTACCACTGCATGCAGAACTAAAAGACCAAAATTGAAACGAAATCTTAAATACCATGCTTTGTATAGATATAGATGGCATATAGTTTCCATGTATTATTTAGATTTCTTTCAAAATTTTAAGTATTTGAGATGAAAACACACCTAGAGTCTGTTGTTCTCTTAAAACCCTCATTCCTTCCTTTTAAATCATATTTCAATACTGAGTATTTCCATTTGAACATTGCTTTTTCAAAACAATAAATGAATAAAAGGTGGGGGAAATGAGTAATTTATACGCATGACGACTGTGTTTTTCAAATTTGATTCAAGGCAGATGCAAGGTCATTTGAAAATGAAAGCAAAACTCTAACTTGTACATTCTAAACATTTTAAGGTCTTGAATTCGGATTTAGATTAATTTCAGACCCTTTGTCCTCCTCTCTCATTCACACCTTCATTTCATTCTATCCTCCCTACACTTTGTCATTTCACTTCCTTCTTTCTATTGCAGGAATGCTGACAGGGCATAAGTGCCAAGACAGACCTGATGGTGCAAAATGATCCTGAAGATTGTCACTCTTTCCACTGGAGCTTTATTTTCTATCAGTCTCATTTCCTCACCTGCACAGATGTCTTAAACACTCATCTGATACAATTGCCTTCTGTCTCTTGAATTACTCTTCTTCCTCTGATCTTGAAACCAGTTCTTCCTCTCTTTCTTACAGAAACGGAGTGAGATGGCAAATAGAAAGTGAAACATACACAGTTAAAGACAAAGAAACTCTCTTTTTAGAGTCAGTTTAAGACAGCACAGTTCTCCTATCATCCAGTTTACAGTGGCAGCTAGATTCACCATGATTTTAAAATATATATATATTAGTGGTGGGCCGTTATCGGCGTTAACGGCTGCGTTAACGCGAGACTCTTATCGGGCGACAAAAAAAA
>JAPMOB010050319.1:0-12679 GCA_029875015.1 Lepomis gibbosus | reverse complement strand
AGTCTGTTAGTCCGGCACTTGGGAAGGAGCAGCCTTCCACTGAACCGGCTCCTCTGGGTGCTGATGATGGTGTGCAGAGGTTGGCTGACTAACTGACTATCAGTCAATTTATTGTTTGGCTAATAGCTATGTTATAAAGTAGTAAAAAATGGCCACAAGTTCCCAGAACCCAACCCAAACTGACACCTGTTTTACACTGCGTGTAGAACAGAATAGATTTCCAATTCAAGAAACATGCAAAAAATCCCTATGCGAGAAGTTGGATACAGTAAATTTTGGGGGTTTGGTCTTACTTAAAAATGACTATAATGATGAATTGATTTTCAAAATTGTTTACTGTTTCATTAATCATAACAAGTCAAGTAAATGTTTCAGCTCTAATAAAAATTTGGAGACATTTTTGTAATATTTATACAGATTTATACTGAAAGACTAAGAACATTAAAACCCCCTGTACATTGTAGTTCAGTAGCCTACGTGTTTTGAATAGAAACGGGTGATATTGATGGATGCTGATTCAGGTATATGGTCATTTCTTTATAATGTAGTTTTTGAGGATGTTTTATTGGATTGCAGGTGTTTCTAATATTTGTCTTCCAACAAGATGGACAAACAGTGATTCAACACAAAAACAACTAAAGTGATACTCTAAATATAAACATAAACGTAAAGTCTTAGGTAGGGTATTTATTGCAGAGTAATTGTATTGCATTCCATTTTACAAGCGTTTCTGGTTATTTGGTCACTCAATGCCTAATCTAGAGTAAAAATTGAACTAACGGGATCACATCAGTTTTGTTAACCACTATATTCTTACAATATATTACATTTAACACAATATGATAATTGCATGTGAAATTTGTAATAAGTTGATAATGCTAATGTTTTGAAAACATTCATTCTAAGCCTACAGCAAAGAGACGGTTGAAATCACATAGACAATTGTCTTTGAAGATTCTCATCCAGGTCATGTTTATCCAAGGAGGGTTAAAATCAAGGGCATCTGGACATGGTTGAAGATACTTGAAATATACTTTTAAGTATCTTCAACCAAGCCTAGTTTCCCTTCTCATAGAGAAATGTCCTAATTACTGTCAGAGCGTATCTTATTTTGTTTAGACACAGAAATGTATTGAGCAATTCAAGTCAGTCAATTTTAGTTACATATCACAAATGTGCCCGAAGCTAAGCAGTCTGTACAACATAAGACTCACCTATTTTGAAACCAGTCACTTGGATTAAAAAAACAAACAAACAAAAGAACTTCAACCATAAGCAAACAGATTGTGGGGGAAAACACCCAACCATTTGCTAATGTGAATGTTATGATGTTCAGAAAAATCCCCTAAAGGTAACAGATCAACCTGATTAACTGTTCAGAGCCAGGTGCTCTCTGTCACAGTGACATAGAGGAAAGGAACGCTCTGTCAACTGTGAGTGTTGTGCAACCAGAAAATAAGTCAGGTATCATGCTGCAAGTTTCTCTTCCCAGTTTATGTATGAGCCTTCAGGCCTGCCACTCTTATCACCCATAGTCCTCAAAGGTGGAGAATGACATTTTGATTTACCCATCAATGGGATCACGCAAAGCAAAGCGAGTTCTTGCAGGTGTTCTTCAGCCTGTTTAGCTCTTATTAAACCCCCCTGCTGCCCTGTGAGCAATTGCAGATACTTCAGATTAAAATGGAACACTTTTCAATTAATGAAATCAATAACTTTTCCCCTGGAGTAGAGCTTGAAAGAATTGTATGCAACTCATCAGAGCCAGCTTCTCAAGTAAGCAATTAGACGGTACATATCTAACGATTTGGTTGGTTTATTATCACTGGACTGTGTAATTATGCTTTTCCTCCTTTAGTTGGCCCCAAATGACATTCCAGTTTTGTTTCTCAAAAAGCCATTGTGCAGCAGATATAGTGGGTTAGAGGCCAAAGATGATGCAACACCGACAAGTTTGAGTGGCTTCTTTCCAGAAACTTCTTTAACGCTCATTGGATGGTGGCTCTGTAGAGATTTGCATGCCATTTCTCAGCGACATGTTTGTCTTTAAATTGACCTTATGCTTAACCTGTAGGGGTTCTCACCAGAAAAAGTTAAAACATATTAGCCATCACATCAGAAAAATGAGCAACCTGTTAATATGCTGTGAATGTTTTTAGACATTAAATGGCAACTATTGTCCCCTTTTTTATTCTCTCCTTTTTTGAGGTCTATTATGTTTTTCACAGCTAATGAGCTGCTTGACTCTCCACCAACCCCGCTATGTCATCAACTTTATTCACTCTCTCACTATGAATCTGTACATTGAATATAGCTGCATATTATCTTAATTGAATCCCATTTAAATACTTTCCCAGTCCACGGGGGCAAGCAGAAACTGGGAGTGTTAATGGGCTATTGATTTAGTCCTGGACCAGCTTGTCTATGAGATAATAGCGAATACGTCTTAAGCAATTAATTCCACTGACCTCCTGGAGATTTGTCATTGAGGAAACTTAAGACTTCAAACTCTCTTGCTAGCCCCCCCATCCCCTCTTCCCTTTTATTCTGATGAGTCAAAGTGTTTGGACTCTAAAAAAGGTTTTGCAATCAAAGTGTAGCCACATAGGCAGCTGTGGGATGCAGATGAGAGGAGGAGGAGGAGATGTTGGGTCAGCTTTCTGACTACAATCAAAGATGTGCTCCCTGTCGCTCTCACTCTTTCCTTCTCTGGTTTTCTTCCCGTTCCCCTGTGTGAGCTCTGAGTGGGAGAGAGTGTCTGTAGCCATGAGGATCAGCTGGAGGGAATACCAATAAGCACTGCAGGCTTCTTCCCCTCTGTGGTTCTGTTCTCTGCTGAAGGGACGGTTTTGTTCCATCTCAATGAGTGAGCCAGCTTTATTGCCCTGTGTGTGTGTGTGTGTGTTTATTTAGGGTGCACAGAGGCAATGACAAAGGGAATGCTAAATAAATGCCAGCCTATCCACACACCACAATCTCATCCTTTTGATCCAATTTCTTCAGATCACTGTAGACACCTGGTCTTGTGTCTGTGTGCCTGTATGACCCGACCTTACAGTACATTATGAACTGATGGTTTCACTAGATTACAGCTGTGGTTGTGTTACAAACATTACTTCCGAGTAATGGGGACAGTACCTTCCTGTTTACGTTAGAAAGGGTCTGTAGTTTTGACGTCGCTCACTAACAGGGAGGGACAGCGAGTTTAGCAAGAACAATCAGCTCATTTTCTGTACGTTCTGCTAATCTGAAACAATATTTATTTTACTACTGCTTACATTCCCACCTAGTTCTAAATTAGTTGTGTGCTTTTACCTCACTCCAGTTCAGGACTTAAACGCTGAATTGCTGCATTGCTGCCTGACTCTTCTTGTGCTGCGGTTGGCAGTAGAGTGCAAGGTCTACTTTTGCATGAAATCTTAAATCACTAACTACATCATTGATCCAAGAGAGAGCACACTGCAGTACAAGATAAGCAGCATCTGCAGTTTCTATCATCCCCCCTCCCCCGATGTTACCTCCAAAATGTAGCTAAGATTTGGACGGATTTCTCAATCAGAACAACACACACCTCTCCCTTTTCGGGTTAAGATTGAGGCTAATGCAGTTGGATCATTATGTTATGCTGTCTAGTGAGGTCAGAACATATTAAATGGGTCATGGTGTTGGACAGACACTGTGTGTATGTAGGACAGCGTGGGGAATGGGGCTCATACAGGGCTGAGGTGTGAAGGAGGCTCCCTGGGGGCACAAAAGCCTCCTGTAGATCCTGCTTGTGTAGATAGTGATGATGTTTGGGATGATGTGTGCTGCTGTGATATGTTTGGGAGCATCCTTCCTTTGTTCTATTCCTGTCCTCTTATCTCTTTTCAGTTTCAGTTTCTGTAGCCCTGTCTCTGTTTTGTCTCCCACTTTAGACTGTCTCTCTTCTTCTGCTCTACTGACACACTAATACTGTATCAATGGGTGAGTCAAACAGCAGTGGGCGTATGCCTGGCTCGTTAATTACAAAGACAACATTTTCTCACATTGATAGTGATGAACCAGATTTTTAGCATATGAGCAGACAGATGGTTCTCACGGTTCGGCTTCTAAATCAGAATCTCTGTCAATGACTCGTAGGAGTAGTCGTCCGTCAGGTTGTTCAAGGACTCTCTCAGAGGACACCTGGTTGTACTGTACTGTACTGTAGATGGAATCATCATTGAACCCTGGGTTTAATCTGTGACCTCCAAGTTATTGACGGTCCACCTACCCTAACCGTCATCACCACTGCCATCTGCCTTATACAACAGTCCCCCCCCCCTGTCTTCAGCCACCCCAAAGAGCCAATCCTCACCCTGTTTCACCTCAGCAACCCCTGGAGAGCGCCTGCATAAGTGTTTGTGAGAAACGGAGTGAAAAGTAGGGCAGCACCTCAGCAGATTTGGGAGGACATTTTCATCAGCATGAGGCTAATTCATTTAGCAGAGCCACTCATCCAGAGAGACCCTTAGATTGCTCCAGCAGTTAGTAAGCGTGGGTAGAGAAATCTTGAGTAGTAGCAGCGGCAGTGAAAATAGGCTTATTAATTTGAAATGGAACAATATCCGAAGAATCTCTTATCAGGAATTTGTCAGACCTCATACTCACTTTTGGGTTCTAGTTTAAAGCATCTGGGGCAAGAAAAAGCCACAGGCTCCTTATTCCAGCTGTGGAAAACAATTTTGGCTTGACATTCACTACGGCAGGTGCACGCGTGGGAAAACGGAAGTTGTATCGATACGCTTTCTAAAAATCTCCCACTCCTGTCAAGGTCTGCATTTGCTGTAGGCCTTAGTAGTGATCCATCAATAGTTGCCTGGTCACAATTTGATCTATTTACACTCATCCTGTATCTATGATACAACACCTTGAAGCAACAAACTTACACTTCTGTGCTCTGTGTTCCTAATGTTACAGAAGAGAATACTGAGTTTCAACGTTTCAGAGTTAAGGCCGGTGGTGGGTGAGTGCCTGAGGAGCTAGCTTAGTTCCAGTACTGCAGAAATAGCATGCAGTCCTAGCTGTCTGGTTGAACAGGCAGCTCTTTGTGTTTGTGATTTGAAAACTAAAAAAACTGGGTAACATGAGCAACCTACACACAAACCTGCTCTACACTTCCTCTTGTAGAAGGAGGATATTAGGCTCCTCTTTCTGTTGTATGACAAGCAGGTTTGACAAAAGGGCAGCTTGTGTGTAAGCCTCATTGTTTTGACAAGAGATATTGTTGTTTTACTTTCATGGCAATTAAGCTGAATTGAACTGATATTGCATGCAGGCTGGGAGCCTGATCCTCAGGCTTTACGTCAGGCAGGCCAGTGAATTCATATGCAGTAGCTTGCTCATCAGAGTCCTGGACAGAGCAGAGGTAGGACATGACAAAGTGTGCGTTTTTCTCTGCAAACAATGAGTCCTGTGTTCAAGAAGGACAGATGCCAGAGAAAAGGGGGAGATTGAGATGAGGACAGAGGCTGAAATACTGTAGACATGCTTGTAGAGAGAAGTAAGGCATTCTCTTGTTACCCACTATATATAAATAAGTATACATTATGTATGTACAGTGTAATTATAGGCACACTAGTAATAATAAAACTACATTTTTATATACGTGTACAAACAAGACTAGAGTTTACAGCCATGCTAGCAGCCTGTTGAAGCTGTACTTAGGTAGAGCAGTGCTTTGAGATAAATGTTAATGGTAGCATGATAACATGCTGATGTTTAGCAGGTATATTGTTTACCATATTTACCACCTTAGCTTAGCGTGTGAGCGCACAAAGTACAGCTGAGGCTGAAGGAAATGTTGAAATTGAAATTTTGTCCTCATGATCATGTTACAGGAAAAGTCAACGGCTCACCAAATTTATGTCATTATTATCTGTGTGAGATTAAGGTCTATTGCAGAATGACAGTCCATCCCATAGTTGAGATATTTCAGTCTGGACCAAAGCACTGGCCGACAGTAAGACTCACGCTGCCCTAGAGCTAAACAATAACAAGTATAAAGCAGCTCCTCTGTTGCACATTATGCTGAAGACACATTCCAGTTATAAATGGTAAAGTCAGAGATGACACACCTGATTCTTGCTCACTATATCACCCTCACAAACAAGTTTGACTGGTTGACTGAGTGTGAGCTCATACTGACAACAGCAAGTAAATAGCTGAAATCCAACTGGTTGGAAAGAGCAATAGTTGCACTGAATATGTTCCTGTTTGTCTAAGTATCTGCTACTTGTTACTCAGTGTGTGCGCACCAGCATGCATTTAGTCATACTTAATCACCCGATTATTGGTAAACCCTTTCTTCTGTTCCACCTGGTAATCATGTGTCGAGGAGTGTCAGTGTGTGGCGAACTTTAGATGCTTTCGTCAATTGTAAAGGTACAGGCTTTCAATATGTAACCACATGGTGGTGTGGAAAGGCTAAGCAGAATTGAGCCTCTGGTCTGCTTGTGTTAGTTGTGATCTGTTTATTTGCCTGAAACTAGCAGTGTTACATTTGTTAAGGATTAGTGCAGCTTTATACAGTCCACAGTGCTTGTTGTACAACACTTTGTATTAGGCTCTATCAGCTTACACCTCATCATTACACCGGAGTTGCGCTATGGTCAACTTGCAAGATTCGGTGGCCTACATTGCAGTGCCATTACACTTGAACTGACGCTTCTTATATAAAAATGGTACTTCTTAAATGCTGTTCTTAAAACTTATGAAAATCTCTTTTTGTTGCTTTCCTCTGTTTGCTCTTTGTGAAAGGTCTTCAGGCCAAGGTCTTCCTGGCATAGTTAAATTTGCTTACTTGAACCATATTTATTTAGTTTCACTTCCTCAAATAAACAGCAGAGAACTCAAGAGTGCTATGCTCTGCATTTTCTGACCGATGTGTCAATGTGCACTGACTGTAATGTTGAGCCTCTATCAGGGAAATGGTAATTCACTATAAAAATAGGGGACAATGTCTGGAAAAGGGATTTCCTGAACCTTCTGGCCTTGTGCGACATTGTTACTGACCTACATTAGATGTGCACGCTCCACTTCTTTCACACATATTAATAGCTGTTATCTTTCATTTTGTCATCTGTGTCATCTGTGTGCTTACACTATAAACAAACAGGATTAAGTTGTGGCTCCTAAAATAAAACAGACATGTAATAAGAGCATTACATACACCCCCAGATGGTCTCACTGTAAATGGTAACGGTAAATGAACTGCACTTATATAGCGCCTTTCTTGTCCTCCAGCCGCTGTGCCAATAGCAGAAATGCTGAATAGAAAAGAGAGACTCACTGTAGAAGTACTGTATATGAAGAGCAAAATCAGTCCAATAAAGCATTAAAGGAAATGTTTTATTCCCTTAGTTACATTTTTTCGGACATCATTACGACATTTTCTAACATTTTTTCTCACTAGACATGAGGAAGCAACTAACCACTAGACACAGCTACAGGGAGACTATAGGGCGTAGCAACACCAGCTATGCCCTATAGTCTCCCTCTAGGGTTGGAGTTTTTTTTTTATTAAAGCAGAGCTTTAATTAACAACCCTCTAGTTTAACCCAATTATCTTTTTGGAGTGAAGATAAAATGTTTGTTGTAAATATTCGTTATATTGCAGCACCACTCATCAGTTCAACTTTGTCCAAACATACACTGCCTGTGGTTTTGCACACATGTAATTTTGCAATGCAATTGTAGATTGTTATGGACAGTTAAAGATGTTCACCTCCAATTCACCCCAGTGTCTTCTCCTTGCAGGACCGGAGTACCGAGGCCAGTTTTATGAGCATCCCTTCGTCGATGCGTCGGGGTTCTTCAGAGAATAATCTGGACCTGGATCTGAGTGATGGAGGTCCTGGTCCTGCTCTGGGCTTTGAGGTCCAGCGTAGTCGTTCTTGCTTGGACAACCTCCAGCAGAAGATCCTGAAAGTCACAGAGCAGCTGAAGATTGAGCAGACTGCGCGGGACGAAAACGTAGCTGAGTACCTGAAGCTGATGAACAATGCGGACAAGCAGCAGGTAGGGCGCATCAAGCAGGTGTTTGAGAAGAAGAACCAGAAGTCAGCTCAAAACATTTCCCAGATGCAAAAGAAGCTGGAGCAGTACCATCGAAAGATGAAAGACAATGAAATCCACCACAGCTCTCCCCCTCACCATTCCTCTGTCAAACACAGCACCATACCCAGGGTGTCACCCAGAGAGCTGCTGAGAGATATGACTGGCAGTGGCCGACACCCGACCATGGACAAGATCAAGACCATTGGGCCAGGTGTTTCCCTCTCCCCTCCTTTCTTCTTCAGCAAGCCCAGAGAGTTTGCCAACCTTATCAGGAACAAATTTGGCAGTGCTGACAACATTGCCCACCTCAAGACCACTCTCGATGCTTCCTCACCACTGCCCACAGACAGTGCAGGAAAAGGGCTGAGTAGCAGCACCTCTTTGGTGGGCAAGCCCAAGTATCCTAGTGATGATGAGTGCTCCTCAGGGAGTGCTTCCATTTCAGCAGACAGTAATGGGAACCCTGCGGGGGCAGGAGTGTCAGCAGGGCAGTTGCAGGGCCAGCAGGCTGGGGGAGACAGCCAGAGCAGACTGAGTCTGGAGGAGGTGAGGGAGATTAAAGATGCCCAGAACCAGCTGGAGGAGGATATAGAGGAGCTAAAGTCTCAGTTCAAGAGAGAGTATAACATTATCAGCCAAACGCTGCAAGAGGAGAAATACAGGTATGTTTATGTTTATGTTACTACTTCATATTTCAGAATACAGCACCAAACCTACCGTCTAAAGTTATGACAGTTCTCAGGTTGAGAATAGACTTAGTTACTATTAGTTACTACATCTAAAATGTAAACAGTCGTAGCACTTAAACAATTAGGAGACAAGTATTTACTGTAAGGTAGAGAATTCATCATATTAACGTCTGCAGAAGCACTTCATTTACAGTACATTAATAATACATTTTACTAAAATTTCTGCATCCGTCTTCATTGATTGCCAGGTATGGGCGTTTGGAAGACCAGCTGAACGACTTGACAGAGCTTCACCAACATGAGATGGCTGATCTTAAGCAGGAACTGGCCAGCATCGAGGAGAGGGTGGCCTACCAGGCTCATGAAAGGGCCAGAGACATACAGGTATATTATAGTGAATCTATGTTGTGGTGCTTGACTTTGAAATGGCAGACCATGTGGCTTACCTGTGTGTCATTAGGGTGGGGTATCAGGAGACAATAATTATTTGAGATGTTTTGTCATTTGACATTTATGACATCATAAATCTCTGTCCTTATGTAACTCTATGATACATAATGATCTTTTGGGGGGAATATGGGCAATTGAGCATTAAAAGGTCAGCAAAATGCCCTTTAGCCACATTTGGGAAACATTCAGACCCTCAATGTCTCTCTCCATCGTTCTCAGGAGGCTCTGGAGTCGTGTCAGACACGAGTGTCCAAGCTGGAGCTCCAGCAGCAGCAGCAGCAGCAGACGGTTCAGCTCGAGAGCCGTGACGCCCGAGTCTTGCTGGGGAAGAGCATAAACATCATGCTGGCCATCATTACCGTCATCCTGGTGTGCGTCTCCACTGCTGCCAAGTTTGCCGCTCCACTGATGAGGAGCCGGTACCATGTGGTAGCTACCTTCCTGGGAGTTTGTTTTTTGACCATGTTCTGGAAGAACTGGGACCGTTTACAGTATGCCATAGACAGGTTACTGATGCCTGCCTGATAGGCAGCAGTGCACACTTCACAAAAACATCGCAGTAACATGTCAGGATAGGACTGTCTAAGAGGATTGGTTGTACAATCGTCAGAAGACACGATCGCCATACATTTACAGAGGTCACTGTTTTTTTTAGTCAGACTGAAATTGAGTTTTGTTGGTGATTTTTTTTCTCATCTAGAACTTGAATAGGTGTTGCTAACAATTTTCATTTAACCTTTAAAATAATTCCCCTAGGGTTGCTATGAGATCATCACAAAACATAAATAGTCAATTCAAGGATTAAAAAGGGTGAAGTGCATTATCACTACAATCAGCAACATGGGACTCACTTTCCCAGTTCTTTGAAAATTTCAGTTGATAAGGTCTAATTTGGCAAATGTTTATTCTTTATCATTTTGTTTCAGCCTGACTTTAACTTCTCTCTAACTGTTACAAGAATGCACACGCACACACAAACAAAACCTCAGGCTTGGTTATGAAATGCTAAAGGTGCTGGTTGGTGGATTTTATTACCTTTGCACAGAGACAGGCTTGCTGTTTCCCCCTGTTTTTAGTCTTTACGCTAATTTAATCTAACTGGTCACTGGTTGGAGCTTCATATTTAGCATACAGACATGAGAGTGCTATCAATCTTCTAATCTAATTCACAAAAAAAAATGAATAAGCATAAATGCCCAAATGTTGAACTATTCCTTTTAATAACATTTACAGGCTATAGCACACAGGCAATGGACATGCTGTTTTTTAATGTTTGTTTTCTTTGATTCCTTTTTGCCTTGTCTGCCCTGTGTGGTCAGTCATTTCTTAAAATTTCTGTTTACTATTCCTGATGTTTTATGTGCAATAGTTCTAAGAGCGCGGTTATTAGACCGTTTCTTTTAGGACTGAAGGTTTAATGTCAGTTTTTTTACAGTGACATTGTGTTGTGCTGGAGGAGTGGTTTGGGTGAGGAAGTGCCATTAATGTTGGCCTGAGAGATCCATAACCACTGAAGCCACTGCTGGGCTCTGATAAGACCAGCTGTCTCCTTTCCCAAGGGCCAAAAATCAATCCCACTGCATTACCGTGCTAGTAGCATGGTAATATCAACACACGCCAGCTCTCCAGTGCAGGCACACAAGCGCACACACCAAACAACAAAAAACAGTCAGTTACTTGGCCCTCTTTATGGGTCTGATGTTTGCCTTCTACTAATAATGTGATTGAGAAGCGATGGGTTATACTGTGATACAAGGTCTTTTTCCAAGGAAAATGCAATTCCCTTTTTTTTTAAAAAAGCAACAAACCGTCTTTAGTACTCCCATGATTACAGAGGAGCACATTACAGGCTTTACAGTGATAAACTACAAGCCTATTTTTGACTAATGTATTATTTCATGTTATCTTATGAACATTGTCTGTAAGGATCTCACATGAAGAAACAGACCACTTTTCCATGTATGCCATAACATGTTTATTGTTGTCTCTCTACTGACTGTATCATATTTTTTTGTTCTTGTTTTGACATATTTGAGGGAGTTTCACCTGCAGAACTATAGATCTGGTTTACATCCTCTTTTTATCTCTGGTGCACTATGTGATCAATCAGTTGTATTTTCATGCATTACGTGCCTTTGACAATTTCTGTTAAATTAAACAAGCCTTTTTAATCAACTTGTGAGTGACGTCTGAAATTGGATTTTGGTATTTGTTATGTAAGGTATTGAGAAGTCTCAGTAGCATGGGCAACAGCCATTAAATCAGAGATTACATCACCTTGTGCCATTGGTGTAAAAAGAGGAAAGTGAGATGGTTTGTCATCTCACTGAAACTTCCTGAAAGTAACATGTTTACGTTTACATAATATATTAAGTACACTCCTCATTAATAAAACTGCAGATTTCTTTGTCATTATATTCTTTATTTTCCTTTGAAGCATTTGCACCAGAAGAGTAAACCCAGTTTTTCTCAATTGCTTAAACACATTTCTTGAAATTATGCCTCTTTTTCTCAGAACTCTAAACACAAACCCACAACTTCTCACCCATGTCCCCAAACATCTTATTTTCAGGTCAATATGAAGCTTTTCACTCAAAACCATTCAATCTTGCTGAAAAACCAAACTCAGAAATAACACAAGTCCTCAAAAACACAGACACTACAACACAGTTTTACACACTGGTGAGATAAATTCAAAACAATACTAAAAAAAAGGTTATTAGTAATGTTTCTTGTGATTCAACACCTCAAAGACCTTTGCGCATGATGAACACAACAAAAGAAATAACAAATGTAAACATTTGCACACTTGTTTTATTCCTTAGTGCAGTGTACAGTGCAACAAACCAAACAACAAATTGTTCTACCCCGTCATCCCGTGTCCTCTACCTCTTCCTTCAAATTTCTCTGGATCCATTGTTCCAAAACTGAATGAACTGACTCTGGCCCTTTTATCTATCTATTGAAGGTTTTTATTAGTGTGTTATCAATTTTGACAGTTATTGTTTCCACATGGGTAGATGTGCAATAACTGACCTCAACCTGTGCAGACTTGAGAGAACAATACTGAATGTTAGTGTTTTCTCAATGACCATGTGTGGTGGTGTGGTGTAGGCAATGAGAATTCAAGGGATTTTTGTGTGTAGAGTTTAGAGAAATGGGTGTGCTTTTTGAAAAAGGGAGTTATGGTTTTGAAATTTTAGTTCAAAAGACTGGTTACAGTGTTTAAGCAATTGAGAAAAACTCTATTATTAATATCACAATTGCTGTTCTCTTACAACAAAATACTCGTTCAATCACCACCACTAGGGGGTGTAGGTGCTGCACTGTTGAAACCACAGATATAAAGGTGCGTTCGAGATGACTGCGGCTGACTTTCCCCGACTTGATAGTCTAACGTGAGCTGCAGGTTACTCCAGGGGCGGGGTATAAAAACGGCGCCGTAAAGTCGGAGACATTCT
>JAPMOB010050313.1:0-37512 GCA_029875015.1 Lepomis gibbosus | reverse complement strand
GACTTGTGCTGCTCTGTCATAATTACATAGTCATTGGTGTGGAGAGATGCTTGTCACGTCCAAGGTCACATTTTGCCCATTGAAAGAACTGAGGAGGAGGAGTGACTGGTGTCTTCTGACACATGGCTTTGGTGTTGTTGGTCTTGATTTGGACTTGGTAATAGGGGCATTGAGTCCTATAAGTAATGATGGATTTCCTCTCACCATCTGTGTTCAGGTGTGTCAGAGGACACATAGATCATTTCATCTGGCTGTTTTATACATGTAAACAAAGTTGGTCAACCCAAAGATAAATAGGAAATAAATTTTCTTTGCTGCAGCCTGCTTTGACTTTTGTTGTGTTGTGATTTGTTTTGCTGCCCTTGGAAAGCTTCCTCCTGTAGTTTTGACTCATACTATGGCGACTGTACCAGCTATATAAAGACTGAGATATAGGCATAAGATTTTGTTGCTCTGATACAGACAAGAAATAGAGCCTATGCGTGAGTACAGATCTGCTACTTTATACCACTGCTTCCTATTTAATTTGTTGTATGTGGAACTAAAGGCGGCTGTGGCTCAGGAGCTAAAGCGGCTCCTCTTGTTCACAAGTTGAAGTATGGAAGCAAGTTACTCCTGATAGACATGCCAGTGCCTTTCACGACAGCTTTGCAGCCTGTGTGTCAATGGGTTAATGACAGGCCAATTATAAAGCGCTGAGTCCATTTTATCAGAAAAGAGCTATAAGTGCAGTCCATTTACTGTTTATAAACAGAAGTTTAGGGCTTGTTTGTTTCTCTAATGTGAAGTCAAACATGTTGCAAAGTATTTGGAAGACGAGCACAAATGCCTCTTAACATTGTTGTGAGTCATTAGCTTTTGTTTCCTTTTTGCTGTCCTTCCTATCTATTCACCCTGTCTTTGGTCTCACTGTGACTCATTGTCTCTCTCGCTGATTTAAAAAACGGGCTTCAGGGAAATCATAAGCCAAGCAGACAGTTCCCAGACACAAGTGAATGTGATGTATGATGAGCAATGGATTGAACATGTGCTCACACACGCATATACATACTGATACTCCGTCAAGCCGTGTTCAAGGGGTACCTGCTACATGACAGCTACCAGACATTTAACTAATCTTCTGTGTTATCGCGTGGCATGACTCGAGTTCTCCTATTATCTGTACCTGTTGAAGTTTTGATGCAGTCCTAGGTGGGGCTGGGAGTTCCGTTTTTAAAGACCAGTCCCATGTAATCCACTCACTCAGTCATTCTATGGAGGTGTGAGAGAGTAGACTGGAATGCGGTGTCATACTTAGCAATCTGTAGTTGCCAGCTCCCACGTAGCCCCAAGGCCATGCACTGGGTGTACAGAAGCACTGCCTTTAGATTCATGACTCTAACTCTTTCCAAACAAACAAACACATGTCTTTTAAAAGACTTCCAGCATTACTCCAGGAAGAGAGTAATGGATTTGAATACGGCATGATAGATAACAGCTGGTGGAGTTGTTTTGAATGAGTATTTGCATGAAAATTAATGTGTAATGCTGAGACAGAGCACCTAGTTCACGTACAGGCCAAAGTGACCCAAATCTGCTTTAATTGCTGATATGCAACTCTGACCAGTGTGAACAGCCCAAGTCACATGGAATCTGATCTTTTCCAGTTTGGATTTGGGCCACTTGTCATTTGTGGTCCAAATCATGTGGCCTCAGTCTGGACAGTCAGATCGGAATTCATTTAACTCTGACGTCACTCTAGAGCGACCGTCATCACAATTCTGCACTAGCGGGAGCTGTGTTGAACAAAAAAGTTCCCCAAAAAGTCATAATTAAAATTTTGGCTCTCCTCACCCTCACTTGTTCACGAATTCCCTTTCTTCCACCGGAAATAGGCTGACCTCTGTGGCATTTATGTTTGCTTCTGTCTGATATGGGCCACAATTTAAAAAATAATGTGAACAGTCAATCAAGAAATTGGATCTATAAATAGTAGTTATCCACACACCTCGCTACTCATTGTAGTACTGTATGTCTAGAATGAGTTTAAACCTCAAACTTGATGAGGCCTCATGATTTGCAGTGTTTGAGCAGGGCCAAAGGAATATATTACATAATTGTATCATCTCAGAGTTTGCATATGAACATTTAACTCTAACCGCTCCCTCTGTTGTCTTCAACTACTGTGGGTCAAGATTCCTACTCTGACCTCAGGTTAGAGATGGATCATATTACTGGTGAGGGGCAAAAAAGAGAGGCCCCTACATGCTTGGGGACTGACATTGAGGGAAGGGCGTAGTGAGTGTGTGTGTAGTGTCTCGTCTTGCTCTTTGTCTGCCTGTGCAGTCAAAGGAATCATCGGGGTTGGTTTGAACAGGGACATGATTGGAAAATGGGATCTTCCTCTCTATGTATATTTTGACTGTCTCATGCCACTTTTAATCTATTTGTGCTGAGATACCGGGGTTGGAGGTCATTCTGTCAAGCCTCAGAGGGGAACACCTGACACTACAGAGTCAAGAGTTTAAACAAAGTCTAGTTTGGCTGGCTTGGGTTTCTGCTGTCGGCCAAAAAGGGTCACCTAAGCTATAGCTGGCCGATAGATCGCTACTGCCACACCCTGATGTATTAATGACATTAAAGATGGCCAGGGCAATGACGGTTCAGGACTGTTTAAGACAGACACTGGAAGTAAAAGCAAGAGTAGATGAAGTGTAGGAGTTGATGGACATATGCAGCTAAGAAGAGAAGTATTATAGTTAAAATGTCCAAATAAAACAGGCAGGGCTTGTAAAGTTAAATAGCTCTTATGTAAACTCCGGAAAACTCTGGTATTGTGTCAGTAGTGGTGAAATGGAGCAGCATTTACATTAATTTCTTGGATTTATCAGAATAATTTATGACTGCATATCACACCATGGATCAAAGCTGAGTCCTTACTGTAGTTGCCTGTGTTTGAATTCAGCCTACGCCTTTACTGCATGTCATCCCCTCCCTCTCCCCTGCCTTTCCAGTTGCTCTTCACTCTTTCTACCAAAATGAAGCGGAAATGCCCAAAACAGTATCTTAAAAAAACACAAAATCATTCATTGCATGTCACACTGTGTGAGGTGGGTCTGAGTGTGATTTGGCTCCAGTCTATGGCGGACTTTACCTTATCAGTTTTGAGACATGTCAGATTGTGTAATAAATGCCTGTTGAATCGTAGAGCTACAACATAAATAGAACAATTCCCCCATGAATTTGGGTCATCCATGGACGGCACTCGTTTATGAAAATTTAAAAACTGTGAACAAGTTTTGGCCATAGTGTTGAGTTGACACTGAGGAGAGTATTGACCCGGTCACAGCCAGGAAAAGGGGGCAACGTGAAATTCGGATTTTGTGAAGCGAGTTTGAGAAAGATATTTTTACATCGCACCAGTTTTAGTCAGTCATATTTTTTTACACCTCGATTGTAGCAACAGTCACGTTTCTGACACTGTTATTGCTGCAGCTTGTCTTTAGATGCCAAAGAATAGGATCTAAGACTACTGATTTTGATTGACAACCAAAAATTTCACCACGTGTCTCTCACCCACTACCATGTCACAGCTTTGACTTCCAAGTGAAATGTACCCTAAACTACATGTTGAAACACTGTCTCCTCTGCCAAATATAGCATTGGGTTGAATAGGGAGTCCGCTATTTTAATGTTGAAAGTAGGTCGAACTAGTGAAGGTTAATTGGAGTTAGACGAGACTTAGAAGAGACCCTGTCAGATGTCTTGATGCCCACTAGCTACCTGCTGCTGTGGGGCTCTGAAATAGACACATACACACACACACTGAGCATAAAAAAGACAACCTGGATTCTACATGTTTCCTCATGACCTGCAAATGTCCACAGTCAATCTTCCTACACACACATGCAAACTGCCTGTGCATTCCTCTGCAGATCCTTCAGTTATTTATGGATGTCTTTGCCCAATGATCTTTCATCTGTAGCATGCTATCATGTTGAGTGAGCCTTACTATGTTCAAGAGCTTCTCAAGCATCTGTGTGTGTGTGTGTGTATGGGCACATAAACACTTGGCTGTTGACAGACAACAGTACTGCTTGGTAATGACGATAATGACAGTCAAACTAAACTGCTTAAATGAGATCCAAGTTGTGTTCCTTATCACCTGACAAAGAATAACAAAGCTCAGTCATGCCTAGATAAGCTAATTGCTGTTTGTCGTTTTTTAACCACCTTCTTTTCCTGTTTGCCACACATGCATAAACACACCCTTTTTATCTCTCCTCAATTCCCCATAGTCACTATTCACTCAGGCCCGCTCCATTCATTGATGGAGAGCAGTCATTACGCAGCCAGAATCTACAAGTCAGTTCCCACAGGACTTGTTCCAGCGAAAGGAGCCCGGCCTGGTTCTAGAGGTCGACCTAGTCCCATGAGGAACAAAAGAGACGGGGCGGGGACAGAGAAAAAGAAAAATTGGGAAAAAGAGTGGGAAAAGTCTGCAGCATTCCAAGAAGTAGAGGGATGTTGCCACTGAATTGCATCTGACTTGGACTGTGTGAAAGTGTGTGTGTATGTGTGTGTGTGTGTGTGTTTATACATGTAGCCGCCCTCTCTCACGCCTCTGTGCAGACTGCCCAGGATGTAGAGGCAGCCCCGGCTAGGGCTCAGAGGAGAGTTAGGGAGTGAAAGTGCAAGGGAGAGAGAGTCAGAGATGACTGATGACTGCAAATGTTGTTCTCAAACCTCTTCTTGTGTTTTTGGCTTTGTGTACATACACATACACAAACAGATACTTGTTGATCATCATGTGTAATGTCATGACACCAGCTGCCTCTACTCTGCGCTGACATTTCCTACGCTTCATAAAAACGAAATCTGTCAGAGAGTGATTTGCGCTTGACGGTATGGACAGTAAAGTTAATAAGAAAATGGCTAAATTTAGATTTGTGTGTGTAGAGGGCTGACTGTGTGTAAGCTCTGGTTTGATCATTGGTGTTAAGCCTTGGTGAACTGCTAGGAAGTCAGTGAAAACCAGGTTTCAACCAGGAGCATACTAGTGTATTTTATCAGTTATTCCATGCTAGCATTAGATGAAGAAGCTCATCTAATCTAATGTGTCTGTCACCTAACATTTCATTGTTGGTTCATGGCTGTATTTCAGAGCTAATGAGCAAAAGAAAAGTCATTGGAGGCCTCTGATTTATTTATGGAAAGTGTTGGAAGTGTTACTGCACTGGTGGGGTAGCAACCATTGAAAGCACAGATGCCTTTGTTGGATCTGTACCTCCGCTTCCTAAACTTCTTGTCTACCAAAAATATCCTTGAATCGGTGGTGCATGGCTTAGACCCAAACACAGTATACAGTCTCTTGTCAAGATTTAATCATGGCTGTGCACAAACACTGTCACGTGTTCACACATTCCATCCAGACGCAGGACTTGTAGGTTGGCAAGTTTGGATTTGTGGGTACTGCGGGGTAATCCGTGGTTTAACCAGCCAGCAGAGAGATGAGCAAGATTTAATTCCCACTCTCTGATCTGCATGAAAGAGGGTCTAGAGATGGAGCAGGACACGCCTCCATCTCCTTGACAGTTTTACTTTTGTTGATGCACACGTATGCTCACAAACACACACCTTTTCACTTGTTTAAAATTCACCCTTCACTAAGTCAGCCCCGAATACGCAAGCTGGCCAATCACAGCACAGTATAGGACTTAACTCTAACAGAGGTCCGACACTTTCATGACGTTGCTACATGCGAAGAGAGTCGTTTTCTTGCATTTTTTGTTTACTTTTTCCAAGAAATGCTCCAACGCTGTCCTTGGGGCACTCCTGGGGTACAATCGCTACCCAGAGAGGCTGAAAGGAGAATTACGATCAGTAGGCTTTAGCTTTTATCTTAATTTTTATATCAGTGTGACTGAACATAACATTCAAATGCATAATGCAAACCTGTCTGTCTGCATCTTTCTGAGATTGCTTTGTCGTTTTCCAAAAAATTAGACAATATTTCCCCAGGTGTGCCGTTATAGTCAGTGACAGCGTCATGAGTCCAACAGGTCCGACAACTTGTCAGACTTAGTAACAGTAACTAAGGGGTACGTGGCTTCGCAATGGGTCAATTGATGATACACTTGTTCTCTTTACTAATTTAAGCTCTTCAGTGCTCATTTGTGCCTTTCAGTTCTCTTCTCTCTCTGTGGCTTAACCACCAGCAAACCCCTTTTTGCAGTATTGCATACTTAAATTTAGGATCACAGAGCTAAAGTAACCTTGACTCATTTAGCAACTTTCTATATTTCAGCATGGGAGTATTGTTGAATAAATAGCCTAATGATCAGTATATAGACATTTGTATTTGCATGTGGATTTTATATTGGCTGCATTGAGACAGTTTCATTGCCTCACTGTACATATAGATGAATGATGCAGTCGAAGAGTTCAAGTCGAAGTCATGGTCCAGATTTTAAACAACTGTTATTTGGAGAAAAAGTATTACCAATAGCCAGATGTTCAGGTCCAATGAGAACTAAACTGACAGCAGAGCTTAGGTGAAATCTGTTGAGAACAGATGAGCCTGTGCTCTGCTTTGTTCCCCAACTTTTGACTAGGCAAATTAAAAATAACCAAATATGCCTTATGAGAGATTTTCACAGTTTGTGTTGAGTGTTTATGTGAGCTTGTGCGCAGATGTGAAATGATGTTTCAGCATATTCCATTGTCATCACTCTCCCTTTTTTGCTTCAGCTTCCCTCCCTGCTTCCTGTTTTAAAGTCTCTTCCTCCCTCCCTTCTCACTTACTGCCTGTTTAATATTTCCCCCCCTTTCTCTCTTCCTGTTGTTTCATATGGCTTCCAGACCTTTCCTCTGTCATCTCTGTCCATCCTTTACACTTTGATGTCAACCCTCACACTGCTACACTGACTACAACAAAGACAAGATCCTTCCTCTTTCTCTCGCTCTTTGTCTCTCATCTGTTTTTCTCACTTTTTACAGTTTTTATTTCTCTCTTTATTTCAACCTTTTACTCTTCCTCCATCTATCTCTTTTTCGATGGGTTTCATATTTATGATGGTCAGATAGGACTTTCGCCTAAAGACCTTTTTGTAAAGGTTATGTGTTAAGGTGCTCTGAGGATTATTAATAAATTGTTCTTATTTTTACATTTGTACTCGATATACTATAGTCAATAATAATAATAAATAATAAAAAACCTTTACAACCTGGTGAGTGTGAGTTTACCAGATTGTTGTAATACTCCAATGAATCTATCATCATAGTTCACTGTAGCCCAGTTTCAGTGAAAAATTTAGGAAGAGTATGTGCCAGCCTACAGATATGTACAGAACCACACAGATGTCTGAATTGCAGTAAAGCTGTGATGCTTTGAGAAAGGCACCTGTAGTCTGCAACTGCTTTCAGATAAAATAGCGTATTGTTAGAAACAGAAAGACAATGCAATATATCAAGGGATTCACCATGTACTGTAGGTAGGTAGCCTTATCATATTGGAGGTGGTCTTTTACTTGGGGCACACTTGTTGAATATGCGTGTGATAATTAATTTCAAGGTGCGGAATTTGGTCCATTTTGTGTTTAGATAACATCGCCTAATGATTGTCAGATGACTAATGATGATCTTGCCAAAATCTCTGAATGATGTTCACAGGGCAGCATCTTTTAAAGCCACTGTGAAATGGACTGTGTAATTTAAGTCACGCAATACGCAAGTGTTTCCCAGCTGTTTTCAAGCAGCTTTGGTATGTGATTTCTACAATAGAGACTGTTCTTCTTTTGTCAGCCATCTGAGGCACTGAACTTGCCTACTCAAAACAAAACACATTTTTTTATAAACTTATAAACCTGCGCCTTTAGATTTAGCCTTCCTCCTCAAGCCTTGTTACTGTGTATTCAGACTTTTTGTGACAGTTATCCATTAAACCTACAACGCAGTGGCAGCTACTGTATAAGCCAGACTTTTTCACACAAAGCAACATCTTGGGAACAACCCATGTTTGCAGTTGCTTTAAATGGATTCAACATAGGGTGCCACAAGGGTACAACATGGATGGTTTTACTTACTACTATAGCATAACTGTACTATAGTAAACCTGTTTCATAACCTTTCATAAGGTAACAGAATAAACACAAGAAATCCTGTAAAACTACGCAATAACCACTTTTGATGTGGATTGACTACATCCTGTCTAATATAACTGTTTAGCAGTGGATATGGGAGGCAGACAGAGTACACATCCATACAGTACATAATGATATACTGCAGCAGGTGGAAGCTCATCTTACAGGAACATAAAGGCTATTGTTATCCTGCATCTGCACTTTACTGCACTCAAGGCCAGTAAACACACTGTACACACACACATACACTCTATGTGATCGCCTCAGGAAAAATAAACAGGGATTTTCTGCCACATCTGTCACTTGTGCCACTTAACCAACGCACGCATCGAAACACAGACGCACACGCACACAAATGCAGTGAGTGGTGCGTCCTGTTGCCCTCCTCATGATTCACTTTAGAAGCGGTACATATGTTTCATCCCAGCAGATAGCACATCATACTTGAAATATCAATATAGACCACAGCAAGCCAGGACTTTCTGCGAATGTGTTGGGAAGCTAAATAAAACAAGCAACAGTTGAATTTGGCATCAAACTGATTATTTGCACTTGGGGTGGAGCTGCGACTATATTTATATTGGCAGATAATTCCTCAGAAACAGCTGTTTGTTGGCTCTTTTCAGGCATATTTTTAGTCTTGTAAACACTGGCAACATTAGACAACTTGGATTTCGTCAGCTGTGTAAACAAGCTGAGTAACAACTGTGTGGTCAAGGTTCTCTCTTAGGCAAGCAGACACAATGTTTTAATATTGGAGGGACATCATAGAAGTAGTTTATTATATCATGTGCATTGAGCAACATTCGACTGCCAATTGATTTCCTCTTTGGTTACTTGTAATATTGTAAGTCTAGCAATAAATGTCTAGGTTTTCCCAGTTCCTTGATGAAAAAGTCCCAGATTGGAGTCAGTATTATGTCAGTGTTTTGTGATAGTTGTGTTTATTATTGCCCCAGGGAGTCTTTAAAGACAGAATGGTCACTTTGTGGGTTGGAGATTACCACCACCACTGAAAAAATGCTCTTTAAATTTCAATATGGCTTATAAGATTCTTTACTTTGGTAGGCAATTCGATAATTGCTGTGATAGTGTTGTGAGACATTATAACTGTACTAAAACTATAATGGCAAAATTGTGAATAAATAAATTCAAAAAGCTTTATTTCCTGTCTTGGTAACTCTCTGCCCTGCCCTCTGTGTGTTTGTGTCATAGAATGGCGACACCAATCTGTTGTCCTCAATTCCTGCCAACGGTCAAAGGGTCCATTGTCAACATGTTGACCTAGGTTATTATATATTCTGGTTATACATACCCCACCCCTACTGCATAACTCCCGTGTATATATACAATACACATGCAGGCATACAGCATGTGGTTTTTGTTGCTTCCGTTATGTCTGGTCCAACATTTCCACAATTGGAGGAAAAAAGTGTGAAAAGACATTTAGTGGAATATGTGAACATCCTCTCACTCAGTTAAGCCTTCTTGATCTTTTGGAGGCTGTACTGGTTAGTACTGATAGAGTTGGCACATTTTAATTGCCTTTGGCTTCTAAACTAAAGTGA
Organism: Lepomis gibbosus; assembly: GCA_029875015.1. NCBI lineage: Eukaryota > Metazoa > Chordata > Actinopteri > Centrarchiformes > Centrarchidae > Lepomis > Lepomis gibbosus. Next base: position 27,824 of record JAPMOB010050313.1, on the reverse strand, counting down.
ATTTGCAATAACTGAATAAAATGCTGAAATGCAAATGTGCAGGGTTATGTGACGGATACGTACTATACTGTACCTGCTCCCATTCTCTGGTGACAGGCAATTACATATTTCTTGGAGCATTTAAAGCAGCAATCTTAGGATATTTCAGTGGGACCTAAAGGTCTTTACTCTGCCTAGTTTAAAATGAATAGTTTAGACATAGGCAGAGTAGGGCGGGTCTTTTTTCAAGTCCGCTACACTGCAGAGTCTGACAGCGGAACACGTTGTTACTGCTGAATGAACTCTCCGTTGGTCTGAAAGCAAGTCTGATGTAAAAGATGATAACCTAGCTTACAATATTCTGTCCTGTCAGATACTGTAATGTTGCCAATTTTATAACTTAGCCCGCAATTATTAACCAGTAATTTTAGCTAAGCTAAGATTTCATTTATAGAGACCAGTGGCAGCACAGTAGACGACATGTAAGGTAAGCTAACGTCAACACGATAAAACGTCTCAGCATTGGTGTTGTTTCCCCATCACGTTTTGAAAGCATTTATTACACGTTCTGAACAGCAACAAATGTTAAATAACAATTGAAAATGCTTTCAAAAGGTTGATTAGCTTTTATTTATTTAATTTAAGCTAATAAATCAACCTACTGATTATAAAATGACCCCAAAGCGTGTCAGTAACTTTAACAACTCGTTGACACAGTTTCTTTTTGGCAAGTTTTTTGTTCTCCCATATTTTTAGAATATTTTTTTAGACCGGCCACCTGAATTTTGTGTTTACCTTTTACATAAACACAAACTTTTCCACCATAAATAAAGGTTGGAAAGGAAGAATTGGTGCAGAAAATTTAACCAGAATGCAGGAAATGAAGTGTTCAGTGGTCAAAATTTTCAGGAGGAGGACCCACAGTGATGTCTACAAAATTTCCATCGGACGATATCTGCATTGAGACATCGAGATGAATGATGACATGGGGGCCGCGCAGGGTGGGTAGTGGTCGTCTTATGTGCATGTGTTCACTCGCAGAAACTTCACTCAGTTAAAAACCTGGTAGTCTGTGACATTACAAGTCGCGTTGGATACTTTAAAAGCACGGCCAGGTAAAGGTTTCGGTTGTTTGATAGGCTGTGTCATTAACAAGCCCACGAGAGGCTCACCTGCTGACGTGATAACGGATCGCAGGGTGGAGAAATACGGAAAAAAGACGAGTTATGTGACTTTTAGGTAAAACGTACTGCTGATGGATTTAAAATTTATATTGCTAATGTTCATGGTGATTAAAACCTGCTTTCACGTGGTGTTATAATGTGAAAAGTTTAGATTTTTTCTTTTGCCGGGGGTCGGGGTTTTACAATCCCAGTGCCTGCTCGACGTTGTCTGTCAGCCATTGCTGATGATTGATGGCATCGTCTATCGGCCCAACCCTACCCCCTAACTCATTTATTTCAGCACTGATGATTTCTGTAAAGTAGTATTAAATTATTTACACATCTTGTTCTCGTGACACAAATGTGCATTATTTTCTCTTGTGAGCTCAGTTTATTGTCCCCACCGCTTTTCAACACAAAGTGACGCCCTTGCATGTCAGTATTTTTCTCTTGTTGCAGTACATAATTGAAAGTTATCTATATAACATATAAGCTTAAACAGACCCCTCTGACACCGTCTCTTTGTGTTTATCTGCTTACCTATCCATCTCACCTGTTTTTACCCCTGAGCAGTTTGCAGGCTGTTTCCTCTCTCTCTCTCGCTCTCTTTTGCTGTTACTCTTGATTCAGTTTATTGTAGCTTTTACAACAGCAGTACAACTCTTTTAAAATTTTCATGGGATGATGTGACATCACAAAGACATTAGAGCTTATTAACATATGTAAAATTGTAAATTTGGTAGCATAAATTATGTAATTTTCAAACATTTAAATTAAAGTCTCTTCTCATTCTGGTTGTGTGTTTTGGTTTGGACATCACCTGCAGCTGTACTGTGACACAGTCTGAACAAATACAGAACATGTTTTTGAGCTCAACAGACACATCCATAAAGAGCGTTTTAGAAGTCCATTTATTTACTATGCTGATTTGTCTATTAATTACTCAAAACAAATAGACCATAATTTGATGCTTCTTCTTCCTCCCTAGCACGAAGCACATCCTTGGCTTGTCATCCATCTTTCTCTGGCTTTCTAGAACACTGCGTGGTGTGTACCCTATGTGTGTGTCTGAGAAAGCGTCTGTCACTGTGAAGCATGACATACTCTGCACAGGAATCCCCTTTGACTCCTGAATCTTCCTCTGTAGCAGCTTTATCTGTCTGCCTCATCCACAGAGACCTCATTGTGCGCGTTTGTCTGTGTATGTGTGCGTACACGTGTGCACTTGCGCTTACTTGTCCCCCTTAAAGCTCCCATCTGTCAGTATTTCCCGTGACACACAAACTACTGCAGCTCAAGTAGCATTTAATACAGCCTCTTCCTGTCTGTGTCCGAGCTGTAGTGTTGTGTGATGTCTGCATATGCCCAAGATCTACAGTCATGTAGGTCAGCCCACATATGAGAAAATGTGTGTCCTCTCTTAAATCATCTCCTTTTTGTTGTCAGTTATTTACCATTTTCCAATGTTCCAATGTTTTTTCCCTTAATTTTTTCTAATTTTTCAATCCCCTTTTTCACTGATGAGTTCAAACGCTCCTATGTCACTCTTCTTTTCCTCTCCTCTTTTGTGGATGAGTGCAGGTAGCAGCTTAGACAAACCCAAACCACCTGTCACCTGTAATCTATATCTCCTCTGCACCATGCAGAACACATATGTACAGTGACACAAACACACACTGTGCTGCAAGTGCTACAAAGGTAAATGGAGTGCTTTGATGCAGTCTATTAAAACATGAAGGTTGCCTGAAAGAATAAAGAGGTTCATGGACTGATTCCAGCATGTGTAAACACATCCATCATTAAACAGAACAGTTACTTGGATAAACACACACACAAATGTCAGTAGCCTTGAGGCGGAACTGTGGGATCATAATTATGCTGTCCAATACATATCATATGTTGATGCATCAAAAGTCATTACAAAAATGAGGTTACTAGACAGTTTCACTGCCATGTCAATGTGTTCCTCTTACAGTGAAAATCATGACTGTCTTGTTGGGCATGTTTCACCATATTTAACATATTTAAGGACATTTTGTTTGCGTTAAACACAGGTCACAGGAAGAAACTGATAATTAGCTTTTTTTCATAAAAAATGCCACTTATTGATAAAAAAACAGATACTATGTTCGTAAGACAGTAACAAAAATGCAGTAATATAAATGTAACACGAATAATAATCATGGTTATTCATTGTAATTGCATTATGTGGCAATGTAAGGAAAAAAGACTGTCTGCTGCTTTAGTCTAGCACATCCTCTCTCTCTCTCGCTGTCTTTAGCTGTGTTAGTTCAGTACAACTTTTAAAAAATGTTCATGACATGATATGACATCACAAAGACATTAGAGCATATCGGCATATGTGAAATTGTTAGGATAGAATTCTCGTCTTGTAAGGAAAATCATATCAGCCAGTTTTACTTACTATACTGTCACAATATGTTTATATCATGATAAAGGGACGTATGTGCCATGCTGTGTACAAGCTAGTCATCTGAGAGGCAGTATCTGTGTATCTGAAGGGGGAAACAAGCCTCTAACTGTTCAGAAACAAGTGATTTAAAGTGATGAAACAAACAGACAGCCTTGGCATGTTTAATGTGCAGATGTGCTGCCGTCCATATGTTACTGCTATAAACGTAACTTCCACAATTCAGAACAGCTGTTCAAGTAAAAGTGAATCAAGAAAAGGAGACACTGCCTCAGCACTGCCAACGAATATGTCGCAACTTTCATTTATTAATAACATATTGCAAGAGGGCGCGTCAGGATTTACTGATAATTATAATTTTAATTAGAACATATATTTGTTCCACCCTTCGTGCGGATCAGCTGTTGAATAGTGTTCAGTAAATGTTCACCTAAACGTTTTCACACACCTACACACTCAAGCTGTATTCCTACACATGTGTATGTTAGTGTTCTTCTAAACATGCAGCTGTTTTGTGGTATGGATTTGTGTGCATTCAAAAGAACAAGTGAGTGCATTTAGAGAGGCCCTCCCATGCCACACAGTGAGAGGGGATTTTCAGAGTCGGTGATGGGGATTATGAGGAATATAATTTCATAATTTCGGCTACAGAATGGTTAATCTTCTTAAACCCTGCTGAAGTCTGCACACCCATTCCTGTTAATGCACAGTGATGTAGACAACAGGAGAATGTACGATGGGAAACAACCTGTGTGTGTTTGTGCATGTGTCTATCTGTACCTGATGGTTTATATATAAGATGGGTGGTGAGACATGTAATTACTTGTTGCTTGCTTGTTTTATAATATCAAAATGTTTTTTTAATTTTAATCCAGGTCCCACGGAAGTGCTGTGAGTGCTGCTCACGTATTATGGCCACATTGCAGTTTAGCTACTGTTGTTGTTGGCCTGACTTTTCTTCCGTCCCAGTGGTTGAGGTTTGTGCTGGTCTGCAGATTTTCAGATTTTTACATATAAACCTGCCTTTTTCCTGTCCAAAAATGTTACCAAGACTAATTTGGCTCTCCTACTCCAAAAGTGCTTTCCTCAATGTATTTCAGCAACTGTTGTTTAGTGGTGTGAAAGTGTTGGGATATATGAATCCTTTTGGTCCCAATACCTGCATGTCTACTCTCGAGGCTACTGCCAGCTTTCTGTCCGGGTGTGTTGACTCAGCTGTGTTTTTGACCTTCTCTTTCTCTGTGTGTGTAGAAGGAGACAGTATGTGGGTGTGCGCTTTCATGCGTGTGTGTGTGCGCGCGATGCATGACTGAGTAAAGCAAGCTTTGACCATTGTAGCAGTTTGATTAGGTGTGTTTCCTCTAGCCCCAGGTGTTTTTTCACAAAAGGTTTCAGTTGCCCAGTGGTGTTTGTTCAACACAGCTTCCAATGTGTGGTCACTACTCACCCATGTATTCCTTTTTTCGATAAGAGGGGGAAGTTTAATTCCAGTTATCATTTTATAGTAGTTAGGACCTTTCACAGATCTAGATGGGACTTAAATCATCTGTGAGCAAGTATTGAGCCTTCTGTAACTGTCAGATCACATAATAACTAAATATCAAATTAAATGTGGTGAAACTCAGACATAAATAGGGCTGTCACGATACGGGACGCAGCACTGTTCCTGGAGCAGCTCATTCTGAAGCTCCGGGGGCAGTGACAACTTTCCATCCCTTATCATTGTGGAGAGACACCATGTTGAAAGTTTCAGACAGACCATGACCTGAAAAAAATGTAATCAACTTCATCCACGAGGAAAAGGTCTTCCGGGTTCCACAGTGTCAATCTGCCATGCAAAGGCGACAAATTCACTCATTCATTCAGACTATTCCGTGCTTTACCCAGCAAAACCTTTGATCCGACTCCTAGGAGCTGAAGTTCAAAGTTACCTCACTGAAATGAAGACATTTTAGTTGTGCTACCTATAGCATGGCATTGATGCAGCGCCTGCCTTTCTTATTTACTCTATGCTTAAGAAAATCTAAAATCAACACACGAGTTATGCATCAACCACTTTGCAGAGCTTTACATTTAATTTCACTTCTTTTTAAATGATGCAGATTTGAGGGTGGGTAACGTTGGAAAAACTAACAGGAGACAGCCACATTGTTCCCCTTCTTTCAGTCCTCACTCCAAAGCCACACACTCCAAAGCACATTTTCATGCACAGTGAGTGAGTGCACAGGCAGAGTGCATGCAGGTAGGTAGGTAGATAGACAGGCCAGTCATTACATCTGGGCCGAATGATTTGCTGGGCTTATTAAAGACCTGCCACAGATACTTTTTCTAGAGCATTTGATTTATTGATTACTGTTGGGATGTGGAGATAATTTCAACAAAAAATGCTCCTGCAATATATTACCTATCCTAGCTTTTATAACACGGCTCTAAGTTCTGTCTATCTTTTACACACTCTGTTTTCCTATCAAGACAGACATGATACAGCCCTAATAGCCTTCTACACAAATCGGTTATAGCAATAAAGGTGATTTGTATAGAACTAAAATCAGGATAAATTAAGTAATTTGCAAAGAAAATGGCGCTAATACCGCATACCGCTCTGTTGAGCCACCGTAAATCACCACAGGGGAAATTACTTCACTGCAACAGCCCCAGCTGTAAAATCAATAAAAAAATCTACATTAATAACTAAGCCTGCAACTAATGATTAATTTTATAATTTACTAATCTGCTGATTATTTTACTTGATTAATAAAATGTCAGAAAATATACAAAGTTACACTTTCCTAAAGGTGATGTCTTAAAATTGTCAATCACAAGGAATGAGGAATACTTGTTTATTATCAAAATTAATTAATTTGCCAATTAATTTTCCATCTATTATCTAATAGTTTCAGCTGGCAAATTAGCATATTATATGTCATGCTGGAAATATGTGACCAGTGGATCAGTCTTACCCATTCACATGGGTAAAAGTACAAGGAAGAGGAATTGGATTAAAAGACTCCATATGAGTATATAGGATGTTGTTTTGATATTTAGCTTTGAGGCTGATTTTCATGCCAGAAAGTGAGCAGAACTCTTTGCATGTAGACTGAAAAATGTAGGATCTGATACTTGTAAAAACAAAAAAAAAAAAACTTGCATTCTCGTTTTTCAGGTCAGTGATTATCATTCTGAAAGAGCTCATCGGCTCCAGCTGTAGGATATGAACAGTCTTGTGCAGTGATGCTAGCGTATCAGGTAGCTATTATTGTGCACCTGTCAGTGGTGTCATCTGGGCTGAAGTCGTTGTAGGGCAGTTTCGCTCCTGTTGGACACACTGCTGTTTGTGAAGAGTCAGGTTCCTACCTCAGAGCGATTGGCATTTTGTCTGTATTCAGGGTTTGTGTGCTTCATGTTGCATTGTTTTCACTGTAGTTGAATGGAGTCTTGGCGCTTGGGGTGTAAGATGGTCCCAGAGCAGCACAGCAGCTCCGGACTGCGATACTCACAGCTCTCCTGTTGCTGCCTCAGTGTCTGTGGGCAAATCATTAAAAGTCACCTGACACACATAATGGCTGGAACTGCTAGAATAATGTTGCGAGGCTCAACAGACTTCTCTCTATGGTATGAGGTCCTCGTTTTAGCTTGCATGGTCTGATTCCTCCAGTTCAGTATTATCCAGCTATTATGAGTAAACTTCACTCTCCTCCACATTTATTTACCCTGAATGCAAATTTCTTTTCCACAACAGCGGCTTATGTTGAAGAACGGACCGCGGTGAGTTTAGTTTCAAGTTAGATATTAGTTTTAGGTTGGATGTTCAGTAGATGTCGAATATCAAATGTAAAACTAGCTTCAGTGCGGAGTAAAGCACCGGACCCTAGCGGAAATATTACGGTAAAGTGCGACACAACGAAATAAACAATAGAGCATAAGTGTTAATGATAGACATTTTTCTATCGTCATAGATATCGTCATATCACACAGCCCTATGTGAGTATTTTCAGATGAATTTTGATTTTTTTGGGTGCACTGTATATTATATGAATACCTGAATATCAAACTTGTCAGGTGATTTAAACTTGTAAAAATGTTATTTTCTTTTAGGTCCTCTCACCTTTTTATGAACATAAAATATTCCCATCTGTCTCCCTCTTCTCAATGCACAAAACCATCTTTAACTGTCTCTCTCTCCTACACACACACACACACACACACACACACACACACACACACACACACACTCAAATCCTTCGTTTGATCCGTTAACCTCAATGAGGCCCACAGCAGCTAACAAGGCAGCACCACATAAAAGACCTCTACCCTTACCCCCACCCCCAAGGGCCCTCAACCCTAACAGTGTGCCCCTACTGTCTGCTAGGATCGAGCTGAATTCACCCCATCAGCTGCGTCTCCCACTGTCAGGGCCTTACCTTCACTCCACCCCCAACCTCCCAGGACTGTTGGAAAAACTTGGTCTAGAGGCCCAAAGGTCCTGGAAGAAGATGGGGTAGGAAAGCATGTTAATAAGCCCAGTAAGGGCTTTTGGCCTTGGGGGAGGAGAGGTCCTCTGGGCCCCTGGTACTGTGGAGGTCTAGAGCTGAGACTGAGTCTTTGTTGTGAGAAGACTGAGGCAGTGATGAGTAGAAATGTCACATCCCCTAGGGCTGTGTGGAAAAGAGAAATCCATCAATCTTTCTCTTTTATCAATCATTTATGAATAAGTCTGGTCTTTGTGTTGTGTCCTGCTATCATCTCACCCGTTTTGCCATTTTGCCTTTTAAGTTATGTGGTCTCCCACTCTTTCAGTTTTTATTTAACACACTCTTTCTCTTTAAAGGCTTCTCATATACATAATGTAAAAACAAAGAAACGTAGCACATTGGGAGTACAGTAATGCAACAGAACAACATCGTGACTCCTACGTACAGCTGTGGAACAAAAGCTATGAGTAATGTAGTGGTTATTTAAGTTAAGAAAATTATTAGATGGGAACTTGAGGTTGCCTGATAAATGCAAACTTTCACCTCTGCAGAAAATGTATAGTTTGAGTAAGCAGTCAACATTTTTAGTTAGTTTCATAAATACAGGTAATCACTGTAACTAGGGTTGGGTACTCATACCTGGCACCATCTGTTCTTAACTGTTTTTTTCTTTTACATCTTATTTTTTAAAAGCAAGTAGCTCCAAATACTGAAGGTCCTGAGTTTAACTGGGACATTATTCTGAAATTGGCATGATGCGATCAGCTAGATTATTTTTACTTCTAGTGCCCACTCTGATGATCTTGTTGAACAGATATATTTAATCAACATTTATTCTGCTAAATTTCAGGTTGTAGCTACAGGTTAACATTAGCTTGCCAATGACAGGTTACATGCTTTAGTTATTTATAACTTTGGAAACTTTTAAATGCTAAAAGCGAAACCTTTTTATGTCAAGGAATTGACAGTTGGATTAGAAAGCTTAAGGCTAAAAAGATAACCTTTGTAGAGATCATAACATACCTGCCAGCCTGTATGTATCAACTCACAAAGAGCATCCATACACAGTCACAGGACCAGCCACTCTGCATAGTGGATTGAATAGTTACAGGCCGTCAGACTAGTGTATGACATCAGCCATTTTAAAGGTGAAACAAATTTGTGGCCTTCTTTATGGTTTTCACGCGGAATACATAGAAATGTTCCCTTCTTTGTTCACTTCCATTTGATTAAACTTCCAAACCTCACTCAGTCTCTATGTGGTCTTTAGCTCAGTGCATTTCCTCCCTCTCCTCTCTTTAACCTCCCCTTTATTACCCCCTCCTCTTGTCTTTTTGTTTTTATTTGTCCTGAAAGTGTTTTTTGGATCTGATCTGTGTGCCGTTGAGGCTAGTGAGTCAGACAGGGCTGTACACAACAGAGAGAGGGGAAAAAAGAGGCTAATTCCCTTTGGCAGTAGCACACTTTAAACACACACACACAGATTCTTGGCCAGTCTTGAGCCCTCCCAGCAAGCTGACCATTCTGCCACGGTCACAACTCAGTAGCTCAATAGAAAGAGAGGTTAGCTGAGAAAGGGAGGGAACGGAAATGAGAGGATAAGGTGGAGGAGCCAAGAAGGTGAGAGAGGATAAAAGGTGCGAACAATAGAAGTGTTGGAGACAGCTGGAATGAAGAACAGGAAGTGAAAGAAATAATCAGTGAGTGAGTGTGACGAATTTGTTGCCTTAAATAGATAAGTAACCACACCTTTTAGTGTATTCATGATAAAAAAGTATGAGATGAATAGAACTAAATCTGAATTGAAACTCTTGCAGCCATAAAATATATTCTTTAGTGTTAGCGTTGCATTGCTCTCATTTTGTCCTATATAAAAACTATAGATCTTTCAAAATCAACCTTCATCAGCATTTCAGCATCAGGTTATTGAAATTGTTGAATGCCCTGGATAAGAATGAAGAACCATGTCAGACTGTGAAAGTTGAACAGTGGCCCATGCTGCATCTCAAACTGTGTGTATAAACCGTGAATAGAAATAAGATGAGGTTGCTTAGAAGGGATCCCCAAGTATAAAACAGGATTCTTGCACAGATCTGAAACATTTAGGAATCTATCTCTAAAATACTGTAGGTGAAGTTTGTGATTTACAGTTTTTGAAATAACATGAAATATGTCCCAATAGTTAGTTTGCATCATTTTGGTACACATTATCCTATTTGTGGGTTTTTATATTCAGGGATATGACATTGCAAATGAGTTTTGTGCATGGGGGCGTGGGGGAGGAAATTCAGAGGAAAGTCAGAAGAAAGAAAAAGTGGAGAGGTCAGGAGGGGAAAGGGCAGGATGAAGGGAGAGAGGGGAGTTTATGGTAAACAGCCACTAACGACATAACTGGGTGTCCTAATTGGGCTGGGAGGAGTAGAGAGAGAGAGAGAGCATGAGAGGCTTTCCAGGAAAACAGCTGTCTCCATGGCTTCTTAAGGCTGGGGGTGCTAGGTCGGAGGGAGCCCCCTTAACCAGCTAAGCAGTCTAAACACACACACTCACACAGACACACGCACCCTCTTGTCTCCTCACCATATGGGAACCCAACCCAGTAGGCCTTTCATGTGGTTGTGGGCTGGGGATGGGATGGGAGTAGAGGCAATTTCAGGAGCAGGGAGGTGACACACAAGGTCTAAGCAGTCCTCTTCACTCTTACTCGCCTCGTCCCTTTGTTTCTGCTCAAGACTTGCACAAGTTGGGGTGCATATATCTTTGTGTGTCAGAAATATGAAGCAACTGAGTGGTTTGTGGTTTGGGTTCAACCCCAATAGTTTCCCATTCACTGCCAAGCTTTGGGCGTAGTGCTGTGGGTGTAGTTGACTAAGTTTTACCACATGTGCGCTTAAGCAATTAAAGGTCCCACTCTAATATTTTGTGAAAGGCTTTTATTTGCCCACTCACTCAAAACACAGATGTAATACAATTTCATGGGCATTGGCAAGTACTGTAATTTATCAGGTAGCTTCTAGACATGTAATAAATACATACACTATGAAGTGAGCATAGTACAAGAGTAAACCTTAACTCTCATTCTCCCTTTACACTAACAGCCTCACCTACAGAATTTTGAATCATTTTTTAAACTACAACGTCCAATTTTACATCAATGTGTGGTGCTGCCCTTCCCATTACAGCCTCTCTCTTTTATCCTGTTAAGTCTCTCCTCCCCATCACCCGGTCTCATAGAGAAGCCCATTGTATGAGCTGACGTCTACTAGCCACTCATGGCCTATCAAGGCCTAGACAGCTTGAACCGCGGTAACACCATAAGTCACACTTACACACACACACACACATACACCCGTTTGCTCTCTGTGGCTGGTTTGTACTTGTGGGTCACTGGGACACTAAATGGAATCAGGTCACATTTCCATATACCCATGTAGAAAGATGAATGTAGACTTTAGTATCACTGTAGCAGATATGGTGTCAGATTTCCAGACTTTACATTCCCCTTTCACACACAAGGATACTTTGATATGAATATCAAATATCAAATCTAGTTTCTGCATGACGATCAAATCCTTTCCCTCAGGGGTTTGTGCGTTTTCTGTCTGTGCATTGTGTCGCCCGGCAGGAAATCTGTCTGCTCTTTTTATTTCAGTTTATGAGTTTGTTCACTTGCTTCACTCCCTGTTCTTTCATTTGTTTGATTTCCTGTTGACAGTTATGGCTAAGATGACACTGATAATAAAGAGGTCGATGTTTTGGACAAAGTTAAGAAGCACAGTTTCTCTGTTTTTTGGTAGCCCATTTATTATTTCAGTGCACTGTTTGCCTATTGTGTGTTAACATTGTAAAAGCACTACATGGAGCTGATTAAAAAAGGACTGGCTATGTTTTATATCAGTTAGGCTTAAGGCCAATGTGGATTCTGTGTGATTAATTGCTTTATGGCACCAAACATGAAGAGGGTACTGTGAGTTTCCCAAATGCAGATGGCAGATCAAATAAATGAAAGCTTGATAGACTCCCAAAATTTCTGTTATTGTGAACAAATGGAAAGGAAAAACTAGGAACTAATCCTGACTGGTGGGAGTTGATGGAGTAATATCCCCTTTTTAACAGGAACTGACGCAGCTTACAAGAAACATTGTCATTGTTTTCAGAAACTTTTGCTTTGACATACCCCTGCTGTGGAGCAATTTGTCATTTCCACCAAACTTCAAAAGTGATGACTTCAATTAAAGGTGGCATGTGGAGTTTTCTTGTAAACAACCAAAAGTTATGTTAACGTTCCATGTTACTCACCAAAATGCATTCGGTGAATTCAAGCTAGAACAGGCTGTTATATCGGCTGATATAAGCTTATTACAGATATATCGTATCAGTTTAAAGGTCGGCCAGTCAGTAACAAGAAATGTTGGCACTTAAATGCCAAACTAGGTTGACAGTATACTGAGTTTTCCACCATAGAGCACTGACACTGTAAAATGTAAAAAATGAAAGAGTTTTAAACTTAAAATATCCATGACAGTAGCAGCCTCCAGTATCAGTCTGGCTGATCTTCAAATCATCCCTGTTATCAACATGGAGCATTCTACATGAAATGCAGTAACATGTTGAATTCCTTCATGGACACACACAGCACCATTGCTCCCACTTGTTGTGTTTACAAGACTTGCATGTACCATTTGCTGAGAGACAACATAGACACTGTTGCTGCTGGCCTTATATGTGTGGTCAGTGTGCCCTGCTGCTGTATGGGAGCTGACATTTCCTGACAGCACACTCTCGCTGTCTTTTCTCTGCTGCAGCCCTCTTCTGATACTGTCCAGACAAACACACACAAGTTGACATGCACATACTGCTTCCTCATGGTGCCAGATATTAGACAAATCGGTGCTTGTTTTCATTGCATGCCTGTGTTCATTCCTTCGTCTGTCCCTTTGTTCGACTATGACAGGAAAATCATGGGATACACGCATGATCAGATGTTTCTAAGCTCAATCAAACATCTTGATTGCTTCATTCTGTGGTCTTACTGGTGCCAGGCGGTGAAGCTTGTCCTCTAGTAACGTGTGTGTGTTTCCGTCTCTTCAGATCTATGTGTGCACGTCTATATTCCTAATTGTGTTTATGTGTGTCTGATTGAAGGCCCTGTCAACTTTTCTCATGCTCCTAATGAGTGTGAATTTGGCATCAAATGCTGAGGAGTGTGAGAAAAGGTCTGCTCTCACACATACACACACCCTTAGTTTGAAGTTTAAAATGCAAGGCAGCCCATGTGGCAGTGTTTTCACTCCTGTGTGTCAGTTCAGACCAAACCCATTCAGCCACAGCAGCACAGTTTCAATATGTGTGTGGGTGTGTTTGCATGTTAGCTTGTACATTTTCAAAACACATCCTTAATGGTAGTGGCATATTCAGCATATTTAGAGGGATTTTGAGGTTTTTGTTTCATTTACTCTTTCTTTGACTTTATTCTTTTTTTAGCTGTTGGCTCTTTTTCTCTGTGTTAATTTCCGTGTTTCTCTTTTGATATGTTTATGTGTTAGTGCAATGCACCAGGTTTTTTTAGAGGGGAGTAAGGGAAGAGACATGGGAAATGAGAGGAAGGAGGAGAGGAAATGCATAAAGAATGAAAAGCAGGAAGTCTTTATTGTGTGTGTGCTGTATTTGTGTTTGTGTGTGAATGTTGGTGCCACAGTTGTGGGTGCTGCTCTCTGATTTTTTGCACGTACTGGATTGTTGACATGTACACTCTGGCAGACAGGGAACAAAAGTTGCATCGACATGTGAGAAAAGGAGTATGTGGCATTCAAAGATGAACCAGATAAAACATGGGGTTGTGAAAAAGTGAGGGATAGTGAGATAACCAAGATTCTGACCGCCATGCATTTATGAGGACTCAAAGCCACTTTGAAGACTGAAGGTGTTCTGGGAATTTCCCTGGTGTGAACGAGCACAAATTTTGTAAAGCAGGGTTTTGCATGAAAAGTGAGGTTAAAATAGTTTGTTAGTCATTTGGATGGTGAGAAAAGACCAAAGAAAGGGAGGATGTTGATGTGACTTTGCAAGGAAAATATTTTTGTCAGCCACTGTGCTTCTGTTTTTTTGATGCCAACCAGTTCCTTCCTCTCGTACTGGTATCATGTCTTGGTATTTAAGTTAACCTCCTCTCCCTGTCTACACGTTTCCCAGCATCCTGCCGGAGATGGTGCTGTCAACTACATCCTGCTCCAATCCCTGTCCCTGTCGCCGTCCTCCCTTCACCCCAGACCCTAGACCATAAACTCAGCCCTGAGAAGAGAAATGCTCTTAATGGGACAGCTGTCTCATCCTGTCACCTCCCTCTGATTGTTCCCTATCTAGTGTAGCTTCACCAGCCACACGATATGACACGTCTCTCACCGCTGTTTCCTGCTGAATTGGAAAAGTAGAGCAGCAGTGATGAATTGGCCTGCGGAAAGGGATAGTCAAAGAGTTTCCGGATGCTTTGCAAGTTATGATTAAGGCAAACAATATAAGCACCAGAGCTGTGTGGTGTTCACACACATAATGAGCTTTTCACTGGCTTGAAACATACTGTAGGTCAGGGTTGATTTTATACAGACTTAACTCCAAATGACGTGCAGAAGGCGCATGTGGTTGCAGGCAACATGACAGTTTTAGTTCGTCTCACTGATCAAGCCTGTTTCTCCCTCCATAATCACATCAGATGGAAAAAGTTCTTTGTCTGCTTGAGGACTGGAGAGGAGTAGATGGAGAGAAGAGAAAACTGTTAAGAGAGGACACAGAAGAAAGAGCTGAAAAAAGAAAAACAAAGAAAAACAGAAAGAAGAGTGAAAGTAGGGCTGGGCAATAAAACAATTATGATAATTATCGCAATATAATTTTCCTCAATAACGATATAACAAATGTTCAATAAATGTTAAGCAAATGTTTGATTTAATTCATTTGAACTTTCTGTTAAAATATTTATTTTGTTGAAATAAGTTTTTAATAAATTTTACTCGTACATATTTGTTGAAAAAAGATAATTGTTTTAAATGTTCTACCTCAGATTTGTTAAGTGATCCACTGTTTGTCATGTTATGACCATAAATAATAGTTAGAGCTAAAGGTAGCTAAAACTTTCACTCAGGAGTAAAATCAGCCTTTTAAACTTTTTAAAATAAATAATGATTTAACATTTATCATGATACTTATGAATATCAAATGTTCTGAAATATTTTCTTGTGAACATTTTTGGGCATATTGTCCAGTCCTAGGTGAAAGGATGATTTGAGTTGAAGAGAGAAAGAGACTCAACACTGTCAGAGCTGCACCTGCTCCTAAATGTACCTAAAGATATGAAAATGTGCACATCAGGAATCAAAGTTTTATACAAAAAGAAATTTATGTCCTTGCATCTTTTGTAGTTCCTGTTTTTTGAAAAAGAGCCCTGTGCAGCAATCTGATCAAATTAAACCTGACCCATTCTTTAGGCTTGATTGCTCAGCAGCTTGGGCACACAAAGAACCTATTTCAGAAGTGTGTGTGAGTGTGTGCTTGCTTGTATAGGTGCCAATGACCCCCAACTTGATAACTGAAAGGGGCCTGAGGACCCGTTAGAAGTGAGTATGGGCCGTGCTGGATCGCTCCAGCAACAACTCCCACTGGCAGATAGCATCCGCATCACCGTAGCAACCTCGGGGTTGGGAGGTTACTTTTTAGGGGGCCCCCTTGAATACATCACTCCCTCTTCACAGACACCCCTTTTTCTTTGTGACAGGTTTTTGATTGGCCAACATGTGTGTGGGCTCTGCACGCGTGCAGTGAGGCAGTACAGAGGTTGCAGAGTGTGATTGTGAGTGTGTGTGTCAGTCAGTGTGTGTAGTCTTTAAGCTGATGTTAGCAGTGCCATGGTAGTTTTAGTGTTGTGTAGTGGGCAATCTTTACACTATGTTTTCAGCAGCGCAGTGATCAGATTGTATCATGCCTGTTAAAGGGATAAGGATTTGGAGCAGGAAGCAAAGGAGAAACCCCTACGCAGGTAGGAGTGTTTGTGTCTGTGTTTACTTGTGTGAGTGTTTTTTTGCGGGAATGTGTGTCCAGGCAAATTATTTGTACACGCTCGCACGTGTTCACAACTACCTCGCTTGAAGAATGAAACAGCTTAGGGTGAGACACAGAGCTAAAATAGAAAGAGAAATGTGTGAACAGTGTGAATTGGAAAAGGAGAGGAGGGAGAAAAAGAGAGAAAGATTGTGGTAACTAGATTACTGTGGTAATCAGTAACTAGTGCAGTGTGTAAACGGTGAGCTTGCCTTGTGGAGGCTGCTGGTTTGAAGCGATGACATGGTAAGGAGCAGCAGGACCCTGGATTCTGGGTTGAAGGTTGGGAAGTAGAGTAAATGGAAATTACTGGAGATAGACGGACTTGTCGCTGCAGGTGATTTTTTTCCCCCAGCTCTCTGATTTATGTTATATTTGTGCTGATTGTTAATGGAACGTGTGTGGTAACTGGTGCAATGATTTTTCTCACCTTTGATTTAAACAATAGTTTTACTACTGATGACTGAGTTATGATAAACTGGTCTACCTGGCTATTTGGCTTTGAGTTTGTGAATTGTAAGATGAGTATGCATTGTTTTGTAAGTGGAGCTTTGGTGTTCAGATGGACTCAAGTGGCCATTGAGGGACACACAATGTGGCTGAGTTGTTCCTGTCTTTAGCAGGCTATAAGGTACCTTGGGATATTATTACAGTAACATACTGGGACTATTTGCCATCCGCCGTTTAAATAATTTAACCTGTATTACTGTATTATTAATTAGGTGTTTCATATTTGGAAACACATGACACACTACACCTTCCTCCTACATAAAAAAATGGAAGTACACAACTTGCAGCATGTTGATCTTGATGTATTTTGTAAGTCTAACAAGAATACAAAGGATTAAAGATTTTTTATGTATGCATTCATTTTTCTTAATTACTTATTGCACATTTAAAATGTTGCATTAAACTTCATGCGTTGAGAACATATTTTCTGTTATACTCTGATTTACTTGTATATTAACTACATCCAGCTAATGCTAATGCTGTCCAAGAGATCAGTGTGTCAGGGAGATGTTGATTCTTGTTATTTTGGAGGCTGTAATTTGTGATGCTGTTGATATACAGTGCTTTATATTGACCTATAACAAAAACAACATAAGTCAGTTTATTTGCAGAGCTAATGTATGGTTGGGCTTAACAAAGTGTACCCAATAAACTGACAATTCTTTGTATTTTGCGTATTGAAATTCTGCTTTAACTGTGTAGAACGTAGAAAAACACTACCTAATAAAATCAAAAACCTAAAACCCTCCCATAATAATATTTTAAGCACCTATAAGCAGGTGGAAAACAAATTTCTGGAAATAAAAGTTCAAGCTTTTAGGTGATATGGGTCATAACAGCAAGGTGCAAGGGCGGAGCAATAGTGACTGCCCAGTCATCCTTTGTATAGCAGGAGGAGAAGAGGTTTTACTAATCTGTGTCGTGCAACGCCTTCTCGCTCCCCTTCTCTTTTCTGCCAACTCCCCCCCCCCACCAACCCCCACCCCACCACAAAAAACACTAATGCCACACCACCCTTCCAAGCACATATCCAAGGCGTGACTTTGCTTATTGGCAGTGCTGCAGTACTATTCATCACACATTTCTCTCTCACCTTCTCACATGCATCACTCTCTCCCCACTTTTTCCTATTTTAGCCCAAATTTTCAGTTGCTATGCATTTATTCCCTTATCCCTTTCTCCCACTGTGATTGTATTTAATCACGCATGACGTTGAATTTTTTTGCCAAGCTCATATTGAACAACTGCATTCAGAACTTGTGTTTTATGAATATAAAATCTAAAATTCAATAGCCTGTGTGATAATCAGTGTAACTTTAAGTTAATTGATGCGACTTTGACGTTACTCTAAAGCAGCTGTTCTGCTGTAGACGGAGCCGCGGTGAACTCTACCTTGCTCTAATCTGCTCACAAATTTTCTTTCTTACACCTGAAATCCATCGGACCATAAGCTCTCTTCTGAGTTACGTACATGCTACTTGTCCAAGCGGACACAATAGAGCAGGAGAGAGAGACTGAGTTGTGGGGCAGATGCGTTGTACATCGCAAGAAACCTTGATGAAAAGGACAGAAAGTTGTGAACACCTGTCATAATTTGAGAGAAATGCGAGAGGACAATGAAATATGGGAGTCTCCCGAGAAAATTGGTAGGGTTAGCAAGTATGAGCTAACCGGAGTAAACCGGAGCTAACAGAAGAAAACTGTCGTACCAAAGTAGCTGCTGCTGCTTGTGACATCGTGTTATTCTTCTGTGCATGCCGGTCACTTTCAGGCCGTGGACAGTTCACACTGGAGTCTGATATGGGCCATGTTTAAGCAATAATGTGAACTATCAAACAAAAAAAATGGATCCGGGAAAAATCGGAATTGGGCATTAAGGCCTGCAGTCTGAAGCTCTTTTACCTCCCCCCTCCGTCTCTTCATGATCTTCCTCTGCCTCTCTCTCTGTTCCTTCTCCTCACAGCAGTCTTAACGACCTTGCCGAGTACTGACTCATGCTGCAGTCTTTCGTCATTCTCAAAGCTCCAGCTAGTTTTTGGATGTTGGTGTCAGAAATCATTGCAACATTAAGACCACATTGTAAAGTGGAAACATGAGTAGGAACGCTCACACACAAGCATCTACTGTGACGAGCACAGAAACATGTTGGCCCTCACTGCCAGTAAACGAGCATTTCCTCTTTCTCCAAAGACATTATTTACAGGATAATGATGTGCTCATCAGCTGTGTCACTTCTTAATTGCGCAATGCCTTGGCAGCGCTTGACATTATACATTATTATACAGATAAGCAGACGTGTTCTAACATGGCCCTCTGTGTAACTCTCCTGTGGATATGTTTGCATGTTCTGAGCATTTTATTGACTCGCAAACATCATAGCTGCTTGGCTTCTGATCAGAGCAGAGAGCTATCACTGTACATTCCTCAGATCCCAGAACTAAAGATGGGCATTTCAAACTAAAATACTGTACAGTTTGATATGATTAAGGATGGTAGCAAGATGTTGTGATGGCGTTCATACTGTAAAAGGAACAGTTAACACAATACACGACCTTAACACTGTTGGGCTGCAACATAGCATATAGCTCAACTCACAGCACTGAATGTGCCCCATGCACAAACTAAAGGAAAATATGTATCTTTAAGACAAGACCATAGTCGCACAAACTATTAATAATTTAATCACTCTTTGGAAATTTGAAAATCACGACTCATCCCTACTATTTGCAAACTCTGTAACTAATAATGAGGTGATGTTAACACTTGTAGAGATTTTATTCATGCTTTCCGTGGTGAAAACGAAATATTTAAAGCTGCAGTAGGTAACGTTAAAGAAACCAGCAAGAGACTGCTAGATTTTAAAAGTATCCAACCGACTAAAATCCCAACCTCTCCCTTCAGGCCTCCCTCCAAAGCCACTCCCCACTCTGCTCGTGTACTGAGTGCACGAGCAGAGAGCGATAGGTAGGGAGGCAGGTGCAACACGCTTATATCAAGTGAGGGAATGTTGCTATTTTTTAAAAGTTAGTTTCCCTCTCAAACCAAGTATGTCCAGATTTCTGTTTTGATTTGAGTATAAGGAGAGGTTGAAAAGATTACACTTCTGTAACTATTGTCCCTCCGGTTCAGCCAGCCAACTCTACTGTAGCACTAAACACGATTTTAGGGATGGTCATTTTTGATTACATCTTGGTCCTATCAACTTTGAATGCACTTATTATACAGCAGGTTTCTTTGGACGAAAGCGTCTGCAAAATGAAACTAATGTACTGTAATGTTGCTCTCCTCTTCTCTCCATATGGTTTTGATCCGGGACCTGACCTTAACTTGACTTCTATTCGACCCCTCTTTGATCCTGGCTGCACAACTAAACAGGTAAGTGCTTTTATTTGATGGTCTGACATTTGACAACAATTTGTCCACAGCTCAGTTTTCTCTTGCAGTCCAGATGTTATTGTAATAGTAGTCACTTCATCTGCTCTCCTCTTCTTTTTATCATCACCAGCTGTCTTTGTCTACCCACTGTATATTGCAATTTACAATTTAAACTCCCTATAGACTCAACAGTCATAGTGACTGGTGGACCAGGACGCTAATTTCCTGAACATTTCAGAAGGATGCTGGGCACCGATGATTTATAGGTTTGTTTTGTGGTGATGCCTGGGGAACAGAAAGATAAACCTTTAGGAATGTGGTTAAATGAGAACAACTGTGTTGTCTGTTAGGCGTAGGTAAATGTTGCATGTGTGCTAAAGTGTGTTTCTCAGGTAGTGGAAATGGCCCAAGGGTTGTCCTGTTGACGTGGGAACTGAATGTGGAATAGTGCCCAGTGTGTGTGTGTGTGTGTGTGTGCGTGTGTGTGATCATTATCCTCAGTGTTCTGTCAATGCTATACCCTGCAGAGCCCACAGGCGCCGTTCTTATTTTCTCTCTGTCTTTGTATAAGACACTCACATGAATTCACAGTCATACACACTTGGAGCACCATTGGTAACCACCCACAGAAACTCAGCCATAAAGTGTTTTCTGTCTGTAGAAAACACTTCTCTCACAACCCTTATGAACCATATCACTTCTCCTCACACTGGTCCTCTTTCTCTCTTGCCAACAGCCCGTAGCTACAGCGGACTTGTCCAACCTGTCCAACCGACCACTTAGATTCCAAGATTTACAAGCCATTTTCGTTATTTTAACAGGGAAGGAAATGTTTTTGTAAGGAAAGGAACCTCCACTTCTGGCTCTTTTAAGGGTTTAGGAAGTGCACAAAAGGTCGGGAAGGTGTTGATGTGTTCATCCTGTGTGATTCCGCACAGTTTGTTCTTGTGAAAGGCAGTCTTTTTAGGAAATCTATTTGTGTTTGTTACTTTTTTGTTTTCAGTGCACATTGATCACTGTAAATTATCAGCCATAAGATGAAATTTCAAGTCTTTTTCCATAGCCAGATGTTGAATTAAGCATTTAAATAACAACTTGAGACACATGATGATATGGATGGAGTTACCCACCATCTATGGTATCACATTAAACAATGGACAAAGTCTCCTTTAGAAATGGATAGTAGGAACTGTATATACCAGCATGTTGTTGCTGTTAAACACGTGTTTTGGCAAAAGTTTACTGAATTAGTTTTCAGTCGACTGAAGATGAATTGCGAACTGTTTCAAGTGACTGCAATTCAGTTCAGCTCAATTTGTAATTGTTCACTCCATTTCAGTCCAGTTTGTCTTGGTGGAGGGTATAAAGTTGATCATCAAGTAATAATTTTGAAACACCGATGAAAAAAAAACAGTTAAAGCAGTTAATAATGAGTTTTCAAAAAGCCACTTATGTGAGAAATATTTCTCCTCTCTTTTTTCCCTCAGTGGAAAAGGATAGTGTTCAATCATAGATTTAAATCTGCTGTATATGTGTGTGCAGATAAGGATGTGTATATTCAGGCACTACAGGCTCTCCTGGGCTTTAGTCTTCTGAAATGAGGTTAAGTGTGTGTGTATTCATGCTTTTGTACTGTAGTGCTGTCGGCTACATTCAGCCTCATCTGTGTCTCTACAGGTTAACTCTCTAATTCTCAACTCATTATATGATCCTCTAGGCAGGAATTAGATGAATGCTCCCCTCCTTTCTTTCCTTTCTTGTAGGAATATGTCTTTTTGTAATTTTAGTAATCATCACACCACAAAATAGAAACCAATGAATCTAGAACCCCTTATGTATTTCTCTATAGAAATTAATATTTATGAAAGTTTGAAGTTTAGTCTGCGCCGTTAGGATTGTGTTCCGATCTCTCAGAAGATTGTGTGTTAATATGTAATATAATATTTCGCTCATGATTGAGTAAAAGGGTTTTCAGGGCCTTAAACAATATTTTGTTTGCCTCTGAACTGGGGATGTCACGAGAACCTATACTTTTGTTTTTGACATGTTTTGACAAACCATCGTCCATCGACGACATGACGCCGGAATCGTGATTTTAACCACCATTTTATTACAGAGTGAAGTCTGTGCGAGAACGCATGCACATAAGACGACTGCTGCTTTATTCAGTCTATCCTGAAAACCTTTTAAGCCTCAACATATATATAAATTGACTGATAAAACTGAATCTGAGTCAAAGGGTCAGTGACTAATTATGGCGCTGAAAAAGTAATTAATCCATGCAATTATTTAACACTGAAGCAAAGCCAGTGAGGCAACAATCTGTCATTTGGGGAAATCTGCAGCTGTGGGCCGGTACCATAATGATGGAGTGAATGACCATGTTGTCTAGACGAGTGGGAGGTGGAGACGTTGTTCCCTAAAACAAAGTGACAGAGAGCATGTCACCTACAAATAACTACATTTACACATTTGACTGAGCCAAGGCTGAAGCCTTCACTTTGCTGTGTGAGTCAGTGTTATAGGATGGTCTACTGACTTTATGACTGGACTTTTATTAAGGGTCTGAAGACTGTGAAGGCTACTCTGTGCTGCTGTATTAAATGTGAGATGTTGAAACATCTCTTGTCTCGTTCCAGTAATGCAGGAGTCATGTTTAGAAAAAAAACTTTTAGTTTATCCCCACAGTTTGCCAAAGGATATAGACAACTCTGTCTTCATCTTAGCCATGTCTTGTCTTTAGCTTTTTATCAGAAGCTTTGAGGGATTATTTACATGTGTTGCCATTAGACACATTTGTTTCTCTGTGCTTCCTGCATTGGACCCGTGGTTCATATTCTCCTCTCCAAATTGTTTTTGGCAGTCACCAGTGTGTCACATGCAGTCAGGACTTAATACTGAAGGGTTTTCCCTGGCTTTGAGAGAGCCTGAACTGCAACCTTAGGATGGTGGATTTTTCATGAGATTAGACCAATGAAGTGAGCACTGCCATCCAGCTTAATCTGCAAAGCATTTACAGTACAATTCATAGCTTTCGGGATGCTTACATATCTTCATTTCTACCATAATTGTGAATGACAAAAATATTACAATATTAAGAGCTTTCAACTAATGACATTTAAATAGGGTAGGGCAATACCATAATATATTGTGTCAGATTATATATACTTGCATACTGTCAGAGATTTTTTTATGCTGTTTAAAACATTTTATCACTTAAATACTTTTTTGTGTATTGGGTCTCTGTGTAGAAAGTGTCCTCGTTTGCGGGCTTATAATT
Source organism: Lepomis gibbosus (assembly GCA_029875015.1). Classification (NCBI taxonomy): domain Eukaryota; kingdom Metazoa; phylum Chordata; class Actinopteri; order Centrarchiformes; family Centrarchidae; genus Lepomis; species Lepomis gibbosus. The sequence goes on along the minus strand of JAPMOB010050313.1, from coordinate 4,529 downwards.
AACTAGATAAGACAACTATTTTATCTAATAAAGGATTCTGGCTAAAATGTCCTGCTGTCAACTGCCTGAGGAAGAATATTGTAAACCACTGTACAGTGCAAAGATTACGCATAAACAAATGAAAGTCCAGCTATAATGGAGGTTTTCTTCCTAAGACATGTAAGCCGATTTGAACACAGCTGGAGGCCCTGGAGGAGGAGAGGGTGCTAGTGGAACTTGAGACTCAACGAAAAATACACAATACTTGTCTTGTAGCTGCATTTCATGTTTTCATTTTTTTTGTTGGAAAAACAATACTCTTCTTTGGCTAGTAACTGAATCCATCTTTTCTGTTATGATGGGTGTAAGGTGTGAGCACCACTGGTTGAGTTCACAGAGCAGGGTAGATTTGTCTGGTAATCATTTGTTGTCCACCTGCTGCAGGAACTGGTCTCTTGACTGGATTTAGAAGGTGCACAGATGCAAGTGCATGCATGCAAAAACAAGTATATACAAACAGATAGAGAAATCACAGTGTGAAATGTACACCCAGACACATGGACGCCTGAACACAGACATGGACACACACCTGTGAGCAGCCTCAAAGATGCATGCAGACAGACAGGCATGAAGACCCGCTATATGTAGATACACACACACACACACAGAGTAGGAAAGTCCCTACTTTGCACTGTGGGTGGTTGGCTTAGACCAGTGGCCTTTGGCTTTGAGTCCGAGGTGGGCTGAGAGTTTGTGTTCTACCCCCTCAACGCAGAGAAACAAAGACAGGCTGTGTTTGAGAAAAGAGAGACTGCATGATAAGACGAGGAGGAGAGAGGTCCAGAAAAGGGGGGGGGGAAAGACAGAGAGAAGTGTTGAAACTGTGATTTCTGGGATGTGTCTGTGAGATTTGAGATGAACAAACAAAGAAAACCAAGTTGAGGCGGGAAGGTGAGCCTGAGACAGAGAGATGAGACAAAGAGATGTGGAAAGATGGAGAAAGACAGATGGGGAGAGGGAAAGAAGGAGCGAAATGGAGGGTGGCCAGATGGAACTCCACTCTCAAACTTCCTGACAGCTCGTGGGAGGAATATCTTTGGGGAACTCTATTTCTGATTGGTGTGTGTGTTTGGATACTTGGCATGTTTTGACAGTCTTCGTGTTTTGTGGTTAATCATAGCATAGCAAATATAAACTCTCTTTGTTTTTATTACTCAGTGTGGGTGTGTTCAACTCAGACGCTCTATTTTGAGTTGATCAATTGTGTGTTTGTTCTTGCTCCCCATTACACCCATGGTTTGTCTGTAATGTGCCTTAAAACCCCAGTGTGTAACGGCTGGAAGTCAGCGCTGCCAGCTGGTCTGGCCAGAAACTGCTGATCTGGATTCTGCTATTAAATCCCTCACTAACGGGATGACTTGCCTTGGGAGCTGTTCTTGGATCAGGAGTAATGAAAGTAAGCCAGCAGGGCAGAAAGAGGTTGTAGACAAGAATCTGTTTGTGTGTGTGTGTGTGTGTTGGTAAATTAAAGCTGGTTTCAGTCCAGCCTTTAAAGGAGGCTTGTGCTGAGTTGATGTAGTGCTATGAACCAGGATAAAAGGGATGAGCTCAGAATAACGAACGATTTTACATGGTGTGTGTGTGTGTGTGTGTGTGTCTGACAGCTCACAGCTGTAGAGGGCAAAATGCCAGACCCAAAGTTGACCCCTATTGTGACAGTAACGGTCGGCCTGCCGTCTGCTCATTCAGCATAATTTACTCTGTCTCTGTCTCAATCACTCTCTCTTGCCCCTGCCTTTTTTTTCCTAACTCCCGTCTCATGTTTTCAATGAATTAATCACTTTCCACTTGTTTGTCTTATTTTATCCCTTCACATTGCCCTCTTCTCTGAATTAGTGGTACTTCTAGCGCTGAATGTATCTGGAAAATCTGCAGATACAAAGTGTGTTTATGCTGGAGTACAAACTTACACGCACACACATGCAGGATGGGTGACGGCCACACACACACTCCAATGGCTGTATGGCAAGGCTGCTGCTACTGTTATTTCACACATCCTGGTTTTTATTAGAGTTTCCTCTCACTGTTTTCCACTTGTGTGCCTGTTAAAAGGCTTTATATATCTAAACACATGGCGTATAATACCCAAACCTCTTACAAGGCTGTAAACGTGCACATACTGAGTTAAAAAAAAACACCTTTGTCTTCATCCTTTTATATCACAGTGTCTCTATGCACTTTTTCCTGTTTTTGTTTTTTAAAAAAAATGTGTTTGTATGTCTTTTTCTCTCTTTCTTTCTGCCTCACACTCCTTGTCAGGCACACACAAAGAAAGATGCTTCAGCAGTAGACTGTGGCACCTGTAGAACGCTGGCCCCAGTGGGGTTTAGTGGATGGTTGCCAGATTGGACTCCTGGTGGGCTTCCAGATTGGCTGTCAGCATAAGAGCTGAACTTTGTCTTCGCTTCTGTCTCAGTCGCCAACCCTCCCCCTTCAGATTCCGAAGGTCTCTCCCCCCGGAGTCACCATGGAAAAGCATGGCCTAGAGTGGTTGACTTATTTAAAAAAAAAAAAGCCGGTTGCTCATTATTATAGGAAAAAGAAAGGCAGAGATGTTAGAAACGTTTGTATATTATTCAGGGATACTGGAACCTGTCATGGCATTAGACATAAGGAAGGAAAACATGCATGCATGCACACACGATAAGTGTGTACTCACCAGAGTAAAGACCAGAAGTAACCTTTATATTTGGAACATTAAACAGTGAATGGTTAAGGCAACAGGTCTGGTAAGTGACAGTGGCGGCTGCTGACAGCACAGACTCTGCTGGAATATCACTGTGGGAGGTCACACGTGTGTTTTGTCAGCATGGAGCTTACTGTTTTCACAACGCTGCACACGGATGTGACACAGTATTCACTTACAGACAACATACAAGATACAGACAAGCACATTATTACACAAGCACAGACTTGGAGTCATATCTGCAGGGAAGATATGTACTGCATATAGTGTTCAAAGAATATATGGTGTATGTCCATGTGTCCAGTCTATGTAAGAGTGAGTGTGTAAATGTGTACGCACAGTGGCATGTTTACAGTATTTGAGTTCTTATTCATGTATGAGCATGTGCGGTAAAACTGAACATTCTTCTGTTTCTGGTGGTGCTTCCCTTAAACAGCTGCTTGTCAAACTGCTATCTCCACAAAAAAATCACACACACACGCACGCACGCATGCATGTTTTTCCGACAGAGCAAAGTCCTATCTGTGAGATTTAAAAACTGGTTCTGCCACATGTTAGAATTACACAAGCCCAATTCAACCTCTGTTGTAATGACAAACATGCTGCCTGGCAGTTTATAAATACACTTGGAACACCTTTTGGACAGTCAAATTAGATTTTCAAAGCTCATAAAGACACTGACTACTTTAAATCTGGTTACCCATCCCAACTACATTTTTGATTTAGAGTTGCTAATTAAATGATCAGTCTATTATTTGCATAATGAAATCCTTTATGTTAGGTTGTGCCGGATGTCAAAATGTGTCTTACCTGTTCAGTATGAAGCTGTACAGAGGCTGAACAGAAGAAAATAAATGCTGCATTAAAGTAGATTTGTAACCCTAAATATAAGTCTACTCACTTCACTTGCACATTTTCACAAACCACTCACAGTACTGTTCTTATATGTTGAAATTCACCATCTGCATATGATTTTAAAAATACCATAGTCTGTGTGAAAACTTCAATGCATATGCAAACGACATCTGGCCTCAGGTCTGCTGGAAAGCTCCTGCACTCAGGCATGACTGATCAGGAATGCACAGTTGGCCGCACCCTTTCTCCCCTTCAACCACTGGACGCAGGCCTGTTTGGTGTGTTAGTGTGTGTGTGTGTGTGTGAATGCTCTGCTCAGATTACCGGAGTTCATTTGTCTTGTAAGCTATAGTGCCACTCCTTTCTCAAACTTGTGTTCTTTTTATGCTACGGTATCACCTCCTTGCTCCCTTCCCCTTTGCCTTCTGTGTCGTTCTTTCTCGGTCACGCAGACTAACAGAGACGAGGCCTCTCACCTCATAAATCTATAGCATGAAGACAGGGAGACTTGTGAACGTTAGGCATATGATCGTACACAGACTGGAAGAAGTGCACTCTCCAGCCCTCATGCTGGACTCTGCTGTTTTAACAGATGTGGCTCAAACGCACACCCAGTCTGTACTTCCTTGTCCTTTGTCTTGATGATTGTGCATTTGCTCGTAAAGTGTGCGCGTGTGCAGGAATTAAACCCAGTATTCTCTGGTTTGGTGCACAAAAGTTAAATTACACACACTTGTTCACTGAACAAATGGGACTGCCTCATAGCCATACTTATATGTGGAGTCAGCTGCTGCTTTTGGGTCAGGGGTGAGAGGTCAAAGGTCAGTACCTGTCTGTCTGAGAATGGTGCACCTATCTAAGCCGGCAGCTTTTACCAGAGAATAATAGAATTAAGTAACACACACACACACACACACACACACACACACACACACACACACACACACAC